>JANIWQ010000058.1:0-64449 GCA_030555725.1 Pichia sp. yHMH446
GCGCGATTTTCCGGAACCTACCCTCCCCCCCGGGATCTGAAACAAAACACCACCACGCGTGCGGCTCAGCAGTTCCTCTAGTCCTGCACAACTATTATTTATCCTGGCACTCAGACGCCGGCGCGGCTGGAGCAGTTGCACTCTAAACTAGCGCTGGTGGCAACGTTGCGCGTGTTGGCGTTGCCGGAGTTATGCCCCCGGGGTTATGCCGCCGCTCGCACGTGACTACCATGGTTGTATGTATTGTATGTATATATGGACTAACTACCTACCTAACTAACTACACACATACTCTACTGCTCTACTGCAACGTACGGATAAACTGCTGCAAGTTGTACTCCTCATCGTACTGCTTCTCGTCCCACAACTCGCCAAGCTCCTTCACAGCTGTTCCCGCCTTACCGCCAATACCACCCTCGTCTGTCACATCCGTTATCTTCGCAACCCCGTTATTGCCATTACTATTGTTATTATTACCACTACTACTACCATTTTCATCATTCTCTTCTCCCACTTTCAATCCTTTATCATCGCTTTCAAACAAATCAAGCAGCTGGTGTGTGTCCATCGATGCTAATCCTGCATTCTGTTGATTGACAATACTAGATGCAATATTCATCTTGAATTTCTGTAATCCCATAATCTTCTCTTCAAGCGTATCCTTCGTAATTAACCTATAAACATTAACAACTCTTTTCTGTCCCAACCGATGAGCTCTATCCATGGCTTGTAAATCATTCATCGGGTTCCAATCATGTTCAACAAATATAACAGTATCAGCACCTGTCAAATTTAATCCTAACCCTCCAACTTTAGTAGTTAATAACAATACATCAATCGATGGATCATTGTTAAACTTCGAAACAATACCTTGCCTAAATCTTGCATCTGTTGATCCATCCATCCTTAAATATGTTACATTCGACATATGTTTACGTAACAATTCATTTTCAACAATATCTAACATATCCTTCATTTGACAGAAAATTAAGGCTCGATGTTGTGATATAACTGTAGATTCATTACCTATTAATCCAATTCCACATTCTTTTAATAAATTCTTTAATGCAACTAATTTAGGTCCATGCTCAATATCTTCTAACTTCATATTACTCTTCCTCAAATACTCTTCAACTTCTCGAAATTGTGGATGCTCCTTCTTTAAAACTAATGATGGATGATTACATAATTTCCTCATATATTGTAAAACTTGGAAAATATGTTGTTTAGACCCTCCTCCTCCTTCTCCATCTTCTTCTTCAATATCATTGGTACTTTTCTCAAGATCTTTAATTATATTTTTCTTTTGCTTATTGATAAAATCTTTGTACAATTGTTTCTGTAAGTTACTCAATTCACAATAATAATCTTGAATTATCTTTGGTGGTAAATCAGCTAAAACATCTTCCTTTAAACGTCTTAACATAAATGGTAAAACTTGTTTGTGTAAACTCTCTAAAACTAATGCACCTTTCTCTTGTTCTCTTTTACCCTTATTTTTCTTACTAATTGCAATTGGTTTAGCAAATTTTAAATCAAATTGTTTATATGTACCTAAAAATCCTGGCATCAAAAAATCAAATAAACTCCAAAGCTCAACAACATTATTCTGAATTGGTGTACCTGATAAAATTAATCTATGTTCTGCCCTTATTTGTTTAACACTTTTAGATAATACTGATTTTGCATTCTTAATTATATGTCCTTCATCTAAAACACAATAATTGAAATCAAATTTACTAATAAATTCAATATCATTCCTAACTACATCATATGATGTAACTATAACATCAATTTTATTTAAATTTTCATTAATATCATCTTTCAATTTGTTCCTAACACTAGGTGGTCCAGCATAAACAAGTATTTCCATAAATTCAGCATATTTATTAAATTCTTCCTCCCAATGACCTGTTAATGATGGTGGACAAACAATTAGTGATGGTAATCTCCTATTCTCAATTGATCCATCTTTCTTAAATTTTTCACTCCTTAAATAATGATCACTAGAAATCATACAAATCGTTTGTAATGTTTTACCTAATCCCATATCATCACATAATATACCATGTAAATGATATTTATTTAAGAAATTTAACCAATTAACACCTTCTTGTTGATATTTCCTTAAAGTTGCATTGATTGAAACAGGTAATTTAAATGGTTCAATCTTACTTGGATCCATCATTTGACTTAAAAATTCTCTCTCCCTTTGTCTACCTTCAAGTAATTTCTTGGGCATATCAATAGGATCAGGTATACCAGATTCAAGTGGAACAAGTTTGATAATTTGTGCAAATGTTGAAGTAGCAATCAATCTAATATCTTTATTGGAATCACTCATCCGTCCCAAAATTGGTACAAGTAAGAATACAATATATGGTAAAATATTAGAATCCATCATGGAAACAATATAATAAATACATTCAACAGCTCCTTGTCTACCATTCAATTCTATTGGATTGTTTAACATTGGTAAAATCTTTTCAACTAAAATTTGGAACCCAATTGTAGGCCATGTACTTACAATACTAGCTAAACATTTAGCTGACATATACCTAAATACAGCTTCTTTAGAACTTAAACCCTTTATTATTAAATCTTGTTGACTCAAAATTGTATCCCTTAATTCAGTTGCAATACATGGGAATATACAACGAATAATTTCATAAGAATCAATTATACTTTGACATTCTTTATCAGTGAGATCATTTTGATTCAATTTACTCAAAGGCTCAAACATCAAATTCTTCAATTTGGTCAGTTTCTCAAATAATTGAGATCCGAAAAGTCTAACTAAACTCTCCAATGTAACTTTACCTCCACGCCTTCTAATAATGGCACCTTTGACTTCAAAATCAATCACAGTTTTCTCTTCATCTGATTTACTTGGACTTGAAGTAGTAACTTCATCATCCATATTAGCGTCTCTTCCTTCTCTTATTAAACTTAAAATACCATCATAACCTTTATTAGGAATATATTCAGGAACTTCCGCAGGATCAACACAAAGAAATCCACATAAATTCTTGACAATTTTATCTGCAATATTCACTCTACCTTCATCAACTAGTATACTTACTAAATATGCAACATCTTTTGCAGCTTCATCTTGTATCAGACAACTATCTATCAATTTAACACCATCCATCAATGATCTAATAATTGGATTCAATTTTGGTGGTAGTTTACCGTCACTTTGGAAAATTGCTGCATGTACAAAAGTACCAGCAATTGAAGCAAAAATTGAATGTAATCTACTACTCAGCTCATTTTCAACTTCAACAATGCTATATTCGATTCTCTTTTTCGCATTTTCCAGAGAACTACCAATCGAAATTCTAGTAGTTGCATTCAATGATTTATAAACATTTTCAAACCAAACTTCAACTAAATTTTTTGCATCTACTAAGGAAAATGCACCAGGTCCTGCATCTCTTTCACCAGTAACTAAAACTGCAACACTCTTCATTTTAGATGATGGAAGATGAGCTTGATCTCTGAAAACTGAAAGCATATATGCACAATGTGACCTTGTTGATCTCAGAAGTGGAACAATTTCTTTGAAAAATGGAAGTGAAGAGGTTGGAGTTTGTAAAAATTCAAGTAAAATTGGATTGATCGACTCTGCAATACATTTGTAATCTATTTCTTTAGCTTTTATACCTTTATTAACATTGGTGAAAAAGCTTCTCAATATCCAAGAAGATACTAATCTAGAAGTTAAGTAGTTGGAATTGAGCTCATCTTTTAAAATGTTGAAAACATATTCGAGAAGATCAACAGTGGAAAATCTTGCAATCAATTTACCTAATGCAGAAGACCCGTATAATCTTGTTTTATAAATAGTTTCCAAAGGTACCAGGGTAACATCACAATTGATCATTGGAGCATCAATATTAACATGTAGATCATATTCAGATGCAGGAATACCTTTCGATGTAATATCACTTGTGTTACTTAATTTATCATTATTATTGTTATTCGTGTCATTTTTCCTCTTACGCCTCTTTTCTGATTCACTATGATAACCATGATGATTGCTCTTGGATGACAAATTATTCTTGTAGTTAATTCCCGTGAGCTGAATATCATGAATAGACATTGTATGACCAGATGGACGCATGATACTTGACGGATTCATTGAATAATTGAATCTAGGTAGACCGATAGGAGTGATCAAAAGGTCTATGCAAGGTCGAATATGTGATTTGAAAGTTTCATCAATCGATTTCCCACTATTCAACAGTTCTTGAACTAATCTATCAAATACATCAAAAGAAAGTTGTAGAATCTCATCATTTCTCTCCATTAGAATGTTTTGGAAAACTAGTCGAATAATATGACCATCAATCCATTGATGCATTGACTTATCGGGTATATCAATAAAAGAAATCAAAGTCTTCAATACAGATTTTCGCACACTTGATAGACTATGACGTAAAAATGGGTAAAGTCGTGGAACCAATTTGGTGAAATCCCAATCTTCTGAGGATTGAGACATTTCATGCAATACAGAAGCAACTGTTTCTTGAGAACATAAACTACCAAGCAAATCCATAACCGATCCAGTAGCAGCAGCTAAATCATCTTTCAAATCAATCAAACATCCCCATAAAACTGAGAGTAATTGCCCCACCAGTTCTTTCTGTAAAACAACAAATTCAGCTGTGATAGGTAATAGAATTGATGCAGCAACAGTCTGAACATCATCATCACGATCGAGATCATTTTCATTACTTCGTAAACAGTTTATAACAATATTCGAAGTCTGTGATAACATAAAGGAGTCATTTAAAACTGTGTCTGGCTTGATCGAAACAAAATATCGTAATCCGAGTAGACCACCATGCTTAGCTTCCCAACACGGTTTTGAAATATTTTTTTGAACTACTAATTCACATAAAGCTATGAATGTGGATTTAACAATTTCATCATCGATCCAACGTAAAACTGCGGCAAGAATTTGAGCAGCATTCTCTCTTACTGGTGCAATAACAGTATCTGATACATAATCTCCGAATCTATCCATTGCGAATATCGCCAAAATTCTGACAACAAGATCTTCTAAAGTCTTACTGTTTCTTTCATTATTTTCGGTCTTTGATTTACCTGAAACTCTACCTACTGCCCTTGCTAGTTGTTTAAATTTCATAATTTCACGTAAACCTAAAGCCGAACCATGCCTGGTTTCCCAATTTGGGGCAAATAAAGACTTGATTAAGAGTTCATAAACACCTTGTAGTATCCATACATGATTTTCAAACTTGGCAAAAGAAGAGACTGTTTCTTGAAGAGGTTTATTTTCAATAACCAATTTGGTTCCATCATTCTGTGTTGTTATCTCAACATCTACAGGTGTTGGTGATTTGGAATCATTCGATAAATTTCCAGAAGCTGATAACTGATTGGAGATTGAACTTCTAGAGATATCGACGTTGATAGGTTGTGTATTACCCAGCTTAGCCTTTCTTTTAGCCAAGGCACGCATACGAGCTGATACTTTTGGTGACTTAGTTGGAGGTTCCTCGGTGTTTGATGTTGTAACAGGGTTATATGTTTGAGCTGCTGAATTTGATATTGAAGGAGATTTAGACCCCTCGGATTTAACCTCGGATTTCACTCGGTTAAGGAATTTATCATATCCTATTTTTTTCGTTAGAAGACAGTGTCCGTTGAGATCTTTATGAGTAGCATCGATTGGATCTAAATTCTCACTTTTAAATGTGTTATAAGAATCATCTGTAGCAGATAACAATACTGACCCTGAAGATAACAATTCATCGAGATTCCAATCAGCAAAAGAAACTAGCATTGATTCGTATTCGTCGGTATTAAGTAGTTTCTTCAATTCCTTCTCTTCCAAGTCATCTAGATCTTCCTCTTTTTTTATCTTCTCATACAGGTCATCTATATCATCCGGGCATTCTGTTTTCACCTTTACATCGCCATTACTTGCATCAGTATTATTACATTTATTTTCTTTTTCATTTTCATTGTCATTTCCATTTTCATCAACATTGCCATTTTCATCCGCATTAGGATCCCATGCTGGCACATGGGAGACAATACCACCAAATGCCCTCGCTGCGGAAACTCTAGTTTCCCATTTCTTGTGAAATAGGAATGGGTAAACACGTGAGATCAAGTTGAGAATATCGTGAGGGTGCATCTTGGCCAAATCAGCTAACTGATCTGCTGCTGTGTTCCGCACAAACTGCGTGGACCCTGTTTCTAGAATCGTAACCAACCTTTCCAAACGCGACATTTTGTTTCTGTGATATACTGTGTTAGGTTTGCCTGCCGCAGTGATGACTGTGTTGTTGTTGGTGTTGGTATTCGTGTAGATGTTTGTGGACTTGTAAATAAACTTTGGAAGGCTGAGCCGCCGCGGGCTTCTCGAAGCGGATGAGTCTGAGCGGAAACAACGCTCTTTATACACAACGCACGCCCGGAGACGCGTCGGGCGCGGACACGCACGTCTCGCGCCTCGCACCAAGACTGGGCCCGCATCCGTGCACCGGGGAAGACACGATCACCAAGGCCTGTCTGTGATTTCCTTTCTGTGCCTGCCATCTATCGGATCGCATTTGGAAGAAAGGAGAACGTCGGGAAAAGATTGTGTTCCCCGGCAAACGGCAGCGGTTAGGGCAGATGGGTTTGGTGGATGCCTTGTTTGTGCTTGACAATGCACAATTGCCGGTGTTTCAGTATGTGCTGGATCCTCAAGTTCCTGACTTTGAGTACATTCAAACACAGCTTCATATAATGAAGCGTGAACTGGCGTACAAAAATGGCCTAGACCTATCTGATGTTGAGTCACCAGTAGGCAATCTTTTTGGGCCAGATGCGGACTTTGTGTCTTCTCTCAACAGCGACGCATTAAACTCTGTTGCACTAGAACCAGTGGTCAATATTGACTCCGACTGGTGTCTTGCTTGGTCTAAAATAGATGGTATGTATATAGTCACTGTGAATAGAGCCATCGATGATACATTAGATGTTGTGTCTGATGCAGAGGATTCTTCAGGTGAAGAAGATGATGATGATGAAGAAGAAGAAGAAGAAATCAGCTACGATAATAATGCTACAAGAACTTCAAACCCGGAACCATCAAACAGTCAATTGATTGATTTTGAAAAGAATGATGAAGTTGTGAAGCGACAGCAATACACTTCGCTATCTGATGACGATAGTTCAAATGTTGAATCGGAGCAACAGAACGACAAAGAGATTTCAGTTACCACAGAAGTTTCACAATCATGTCCAGACCTACCCAAACAGATTACAAATGCCAGAAACCCGCTTCAAAGTCTTCAATTTCATCAGGTATTCTACGAAGCTACCAAAATGATCCTTCAAACTCAAAACTTAACACCGCATAAAATTCAGCTTTATTCACATCGTATCGTGATGCTACTTCAAGAACTAGTTGATGCATCAGTCCCATTTATCATTGATTTAAACCAGCTTCGAGAATCTTTGCCAAACAACAGTATTCTTGAAAAGCTTCTATCGACAACTAAACAAATTCAGCACAGCGCAGTCTCTTCTATCTCCAAAATAAAGAAAGGTGAATCTCTGGACGTTCCAAAGCTTCCCAAATTTAAATCGAACTATCATTTCGTACACGAAAAATCTGGAAATAAAACCCCCTGGAGAAGAGTTCAGGTGGATAATGTACAAAACGAAGTATTTGTTGATATCACAGAGTCAATTGAGCTAATTGTCTCACATTTTAGCAAATCAAAAAAAATTACTAGAAATACCTTTTCTAATTATAATGAAGCTTCATATGATGTTGACAATTCAACTTTCTTAAAAGCTTGCATACATGGTAGCATCGAATTGTTCACATCTCTTGAAGGAGCTCCAATACTTGAACTATCATTGAGCGTTCCTTCAGAGATAAATTTGCCTGATTGTTACCCCTCATTGCATCGAGCTATCAATAGGAAAATCTGGGAAAACTCTATTGGTAAATCTATTCAACTGATTCCGCCTGATGATAGATCCAAGATTGTCACCTATAATATTGATTTGAAAGAACTGGAAGAAGATTCAGCACAAAAATTTACCATTTCCAGATTCACAGGCTCAATAAGTGCAGAGCTTTACTCTGGAATTGGTATAAAGCGAAACGAGTTTGAAATTATCGTTAATACCGGATATGGCATTAACTCTGGTTACGGCAACACTGAAAGTAATGCTAAAGAAGTTGAAAACTTGTCAATTGAAATTTGCACTCCAGCGTTGAAATATAGCAATAAAAGGGAGGAAAGTTCCATTAAAGAATTAAAATTGAGAGTTTTACGTAGTAGTACAGGTACTATTGCGCAACTACCTTCCGGTAACTATGAATGGAAGCTAGATAACGATGTTCCTCTAGGTAGTAGATTTACCCTCCGAGGATCTTATGTTTCTGATGAAGGACATACTGGAGAAGAGAAAGAAAGTTCTGCAGATAGTATAAAAATTGTTCCTGAAATGTTGAAAGTTACTTACAAACATCATGGTTCTGTTCCTAGCGGAATAAAGGTTAATAGTATAAAAGTCATATCCGATAAAGTCAACTCCAAGCCTTTCAAAGGCGTTAAGTATACAGCTATATCCGATAACTATATCGTTTCATGATTTTTCTGCAAAAACAATCTTATAAGTTTATAGATTTCTATCAATTAAAATACCTTCTTGTAATTTCTTAATCAGTTCATGCAAATCAGTCACTACACCATCGATTTTGATCTGCGATTTTACATGATCATTATCATCATGATTGATCAGTACAATTCCACATCCAGCACTGTATCCAGCTTGCATATCATCAATGGAATCACCAACCATTACCACATCCTTTGGATCAATTCCCCAATTATTACATATATGTAACAATGGTTCCGGTGCTGGTTTTGGAGGTTTATATTCTCTCGTAATAATAGGGCCTGTAATCAACCCTTCAGTATTAGTCGGATTGAATGGATCACTATGGTTTAAAAATTTCAGACAAAAATCAGTGACTGGTTTGGGAACGTTCCTAGTGCAGATTGATGTCTTGATGCTCAATTGATGAAGAGTTTGAAAAGCATCCAATAATCCTGGGGTAGGTTCTTGTTCTCGCATTGCTTTATCTTCAACAATTCTAAGTTTCGATTCTGCATCAAGTTTCTCTTCATCTGTTTGTAAAGCCTCAATGTGTTCAAGAATATCAACATCATCTGCAATTCCCAGGAGCCTACGCATTTCTCCAAACATCCATGTTTGTGGTTTCGTCAGAGTTCCATCCATATCAAAAATCACACCTTTGATTTCTCTGAATTCAAGGGCAGATCTCTTTTGTAAACTCGAAGGAGATTTCGGTAGTATTAGCTTATAACCTGTCATTCCGCAATGTTTTGGTTTGCTAATTGTGTGCTTTATATTTTTAATCTAAGCACAACACGCTTTATCTTTATGAGAGCTATTATCTACTTAGTCTGAAATGAGTCAATCTCATTCCCTCCGGGGTCACGTGAGACAGGTGTGAGGTACGCGGACTCGATGAGCCGCACACCCCCTCGTAAAATGTGGGCCCCAAACTGACAGAGCGTCATTGTTTGGTCAGTGAAAGGGTGTCGTCACCTGTCATCATCCTTACGGTGAGAGGTTTACATCACAACTGATATTACCCCAGCCGGAAAATAATGGATCTAAGTAACATTACTACTATAACACATTATATAGGGGCGCTGAAAGTATTACGTCGTTAGTATATTTTCTGCCTCAGTCATATCAAGTTATCGGGGATAGGTCATTCATCTGAAGTCACTTGATGTACCATTACATTTATTTTAGCATGTCTTGTTGCGCCCGTAATAATTTTTCCCTTGCTATAAATAGATAAGCATTATCCTCACTTTTTGTTTTGTTTAAGTATCAATTCTTATTTTTTGTTGTTGAGTTTGTATTTTGATTTTCTTTTCTCTTGTATTGAGTAACTTCACTAATATAGGCACAACCAAAAATCATGGGATTCACCGAGAAAATCAAGAAAATATTACATTTGAACAAAGATAACGAAAACAGACTCCTTGTTTCTGAAAATAACAAACAACAATTTGGTGTTCCTACCTCAGATGAACCACGTAATAGGATGATGGATACAATATCTAACGAACAAGGTGCGATCTATGCAAGAGAGAAAAGTGGAGATCCAAATGTTAGAGAGGAGGTTAGCAATGATCCATATACATTAAAACATACATTAGCAAATGAAGATGCAGAAAGGTTTGTAGAAGGTGATGATAAAATACACAATGATCCACCTAGAAACAAACTGCTTGATACTAGAGGTAATGAACAATCTGATACCGATCCAGATAATGCTGTACCAGATGTTGTTCTGAATAGTGATCGTGTTAAATAGATTGTTCTAAAGATTCTACTAAATGTTCCCGCCATTTTTTTTTCCTTTCTTTGTTATGTTCTCTTTTGTATAAAACTTTAATATCAATACTTAAATTAAATAATCCTTGTGAACAAATAAGTACTATTATATTATATCATGTGATTTACAAATGGTATCTGAATGTAACATTTTCCTTATCTGTTAAATCAGCAAATTCGATATTTTTAATATGTGGAATTTCTAATTTACCTTCTGCAGCAAGGGCATCTCTCTTCTTATTACTTGCCCAATAATTATAGTATAACCATAAATTGAGGAAAACTGCAGCTGCATAACAAACAACCATAGAAATTTGTCCACCTCTATATTTTGGAGCTTGAGATGCAATAAATGTTTGAGGTCCAATTAAATTACCAGTACAATAACCGATAAGGAAAATGGCATTCACTGTAATCTTCTTAGTATGACCGGCAACATTAGAAGTGAAACAAGAAAGACAACAAATCATTGCGATTGGTGAAATGTAGAAAAGGTAATAACCAGCTAATCTTGCCTTATCATTTTCAGCAAAGGCTAACATACAAACTGCAACTAAAGTTAAAACCATTGTACCAGCAGAGATACCAAGTTTATGTTTTAAATATTTTTGAGACCAAGCAAATAAGATACATCCAACAAGTTCAACTGCACCACCTGGCATATTCATAAGTAAAGAATCTGTTGCTGAATAACCAAATGATTCCTTTAATAAGATAGAACCAAAATTTGTTAATGCACCATTTGGAATATCAATTGCAATTGCAAAGAAAAAGAAAATCCATGTATTAATATCTAGAAGTGCTTCCTTTAATTGATGCCATTTAAAATGTTTATTACCAAAACCTTGATTATTAGCTTTAATTCTTACAACAACTTGCTTCCTTTCAGTTTCATTTAAAAACCAAGCTTTAACAGGTAAATCAGGTATATGTAAAAGGATCATGAATCCAACAGAAATTGTCATACAACCAACAATCACAAATAACACTTTCCAAGCATCCATAGAATAACTATTCATTCTAATTGCTAAACCATAAGCAATTGAAGATCCAAGAATTGTACCAAAACCATTACATGCAAACCAATAAGCAGTTCTTAAAAATTGTTCATCAGCTTTATACCATTGACCTGTCATAATCATCATTGCAGGTGTAACAGCAGATTCAAAAATACCTAATAATGTTCTTAAAGTAATAAAACCAGCATAATTTGATGGTGTTGCATGTAATGCAAGAATTACACCCCAGATAATAACAAATAAAGCTGTCATTTTAGCAAGTGGGAATCTTTGTAAAATCATTGAAATTGGGAATTCGAAAATTAAATAACCAAGATAAAATGATGAACCAACCCAAGAATATTGATCACCAGTCATATTATAATGTTGTCTTAAACCCATAATTGCAGCATATGAAGATGAAACTTTATCCATAAATTGTAATGCATAAAGTAAACAAATTAATGGTAAAACATAAATATCAATTTTTCTCAATAATTTTTTAGCTTCTTCATCAGTTAATACAATTTCATCATCATCAACAGCATATTTCATTGCTTCATCTACATCACCTGTAATTTCAACTATGTGACCATCAACTGATTTGACTTGTGCTAAAATTTCATCTGTGCTTATATTATCAGCTGAAAATGTTGTTGTTAAATCGTTGTCTCCTTTTTTCTCGATATCAGACATTTTTTGTTGTTCGAAAAGGAACACAAAATCTGTAATAAAGAGAAAAAAAGAGAGCAAGATAAAAACTAATGAGGAATGAGACCCTTTTCAATAGTTTCACAAGATTAGGTTCATTTAAAATTGAGATAAGACCACACAATTTGACGCCACAGATACCGCCAGACAATGGCTCGAATCACACGAGAGTGATAAGCTTGCTTGTGCAAACTTAAAACATTGAGCAATGTGCGGCGAAAGCTTATCGGTGCGCTGAATTTGATTCACAGTGGCGCTTAGCCATAAGCAGGAAAAAGTTCAGGATTATCCGACCGCAATGCAACTATCAACTATTGCCTCGAAACTTATGTTGGCTAGTTGAAATTGGTGAGGTCAATAGAGTAGCCCCGTTTCTCTATTTCATAAGTTTGATACTGGCTAATGGTTTAGGAATTTGAGACGCTGGGAACGGGAACGGGAACGGGAACGGGAACAGGTGCTAACAAATTGCTTCCCAGTGCAGCAAGCAAATGGTATCCCGATAATCTACAGCTTGGTCGGCAAACCGCGCTTAGATTGCAAAAGTGCACCCCTTTTGGGTATACCCGACATCCCTGACAGGAAGCGGGAGACCGGGCGAGAGTGGGAGAGGGAGCGGGTTTGATTGTCCTCTTAAACCCGAGGGATACCCGTACCCCAGGATATCCGTAGGATTTTTTATTTAATTCATCATTATGTCATTACAGATAAAATATTGGAGGGTCTTAATTATAAAAATGTATGATTAAAGATAACACCAACCATTTATACCTTCTTTTGTGACTTCACCAGCTAGAAAAGAATTAACCAATCTAATCCAATTTTGAATAACAATTGAGAAATCAATACCTTTATTATTATTAGTTTTAGGTACATTAATAACAATTTTCTCTGAATTATATAAATTTGTCATTATTTGATAAGAATGTTGATTAGTTTGATTAATTTTAAGTGATCTTGATAGATTCAATTGAATATTTTCAATCATTTTCTCAAATCTTTTATTATAATCTAATAGATTAGTTGATAATGAAAGATTCATTAAACTACTATTACTATCACTTCTATTCCTTAAATTCAAAGATTCTAAATTTTTTGAATCATTTAATTTATTACTATTCATATTATTAAAATTTGATGATTTTAAAGTGATTGTTGAATTTGATGAATCAAGTATTTCATTTAAATGAATAATTGATTTTAGTAAAATTTCAATATTAATTAACATTCTCATACATTTGATTAAAATGATTGAGATTAAAATATTTGGTTTAGTAATTTCAAGATCATCAATTTGTTCATCAATTAAATTTGTAATTTTTTTACAAATTTTAGAAATTTCAATTTCAAAATTAATTATATCTTTCTTTAAATAATCATTTAAAGAATTTGAAAGTTTCAAATTATTAAATTCATTGATTGAATTTTGAATATTAATTTGTCTACAAAAAATGAAAAGTTCATAATATAATTTTATAATTGACATAAATTTAAATTCTGTACCAGTAATTTCAATTGAATTTAATTTATCTAAAGAATCAAGATTTTGAAGATTATTATTTAAAACGACTAAATTTAAACCAATTGAAAGCCATTCAAGTTCTAAATTTGAATTCCCAATAATTTCAAATTGTTTAATAAAATTTTTAATAAAATTTTCATCAATTGCAAAGCAAACAGTTGAACTTCTTGGAACTCCAAAATATAATGTATATAAAGAATCCATTATAACCAAATGAATCAAATTTATAAAGCAAGGATTTTCATAACCATCTTTGAAAATTAACCAATCTTTATAAAATGAGAATGCAATTCCAAATCCTAAAGAATATTCATAATGTGATAATAATATACCATAATTTAATAAAGAGAAAGCTGATGTAAGTACTATTTTAGCATCAATTGAATGTTGGAAAGTTGATTTAATTGAATATGCATGAACAGATGATTGGAAAGCTTTCTGAATTTCATGATAATTAACAGATAATTTACCAATTGATGAATCATTTGGATAAATAAAGGATTGTAATGCAAAAGTTAAAATTTCTATAATTATATTAAATTCTATATGATCATAAATTTTCTGAATTGAAGATTTTATAATTTCAATTTTTGGTATAACTGGATATTGTGGATATAATAATGTATAGTAATTATCGAGCATTCCAAAAATTATATCGAGTGATTTAATTGATTGTGATGAAGAATTGGAGATGTATTGAGGATTTTGTAATGAGTTTTTAGAATTAATTGGAGGGTATGCAGAAATTGAGGAATTTGAAGAAATCATTGAGGAAATGCTTGGACGTTGCTGTTGATCCTGCTGTTGCTGAAACTGTATCTGTTGTTGTTGTTGATGATCAAAGAATCGTTCACTTGTAAATGATTGCCTAGGAGAATGAGTCTGAACAGGGTACGGAACTTGGAAACTTGAATTTGAGTTTGAAGTTGAATATCTATGAGAAAGATTATTGATAAACTCATCTTCTGAATCTGAATTTTCAATATTTGATTTTGAAACACTTTTAAGACTATTAGATCTTTTATTGATAGAACCAATTGAAGAATTGGAACTCAAAGAATGTGTTGAATCAATTGAACCTTTCCTTCTTCTATTTATGATTAAATTAGGGGAAGTTATACTAGGTACTTCAGAAGGTACTGTCCAAAAAATTCCTTGTTGATTAGTAGTTAAAGTGTTATTGGTATTCATTGTTGGGAAAGATAATGGATTTAGTGGAGGTAGAATTATCTGTTGATGTTGAATAGGAGGGTTTATTTGGTTTAATGGTAACGATTGTGGGAAAGGTATCGGATATTTCATTGTCTCATTATCAAGATCTCTTTCATCATTTTTGATAGAGCTAAGAGAGTTAGTTCTTGATCTCGATATAGACCTCGACCCTGATATAGACCGTGACCGTGACCTGGACCTTAAACTTGATTTTGAACCTGACCTTGGTCTTGACCTTGAGTTTGAGTTCGAGCTTGACTTCAGATTGGGATTTGATTTTGGTTGGAGATTTTGTTGCTTTTGTTGATGTGATGGTTTTAGTTGATTCTGCTTCGAAGAAGAAGAGGGAGAAGTATATGAATTGGGGGTGATAGTTGAAGGTTTCTTGTTGAACCCTTTATTGGGGCCTCTCTTTAAAGGGATTCTAGTAAACAGGCAAGAATATTTATTTTTATCACAATTTGTACAAATTTTAACAATTGTATTGAATGAAGGATCCAAAACTGCATCACATTTCACCTTTTTACGCCGACACTCATCGCAAGCTCTTGAAACTTTCGATCTCTTTCTTGGAGGTAATTTCTCATGATTGATATTAGCTGAGTAAGTATTTTCTCTTATTGAATCGTTATCGGAATCATCGAGATTACTGTTACTATTTTCAGTTTCAATTTCTTGACCATTATCTGTTGTGGAATTATTGGCTGGAGTTTGAAGATGGATCTGTATTTGAGGAATCTGATTCGATGTGTTGTTAGTGGGTGATGATTGATTTTGAGGTGAAGAAAGTTTACCGGATTCGCTGGGTTGTGAAGGATACGAGATGGACGAGAGTGATGTTGAAGATTTCGAAGGGTTGAGTAGAGAATTTATTTGAGGACTTGGACCTGGAGAATGTGAGATAGCATTTACCGGGGTTTGAGATTGACCGTTTCCCGTCGGTGCTGACAGAGATGGGGAAGTTGGCTTTGACATTTTATCCGGGGTAGAATCAGATCTGATGCGATTCTACGTTTGATTCTAAGTTTGAGTCTAAGTGCACGTCTGAATGCAAATATATTTATCTAATCTTGGACTAGCTGTGGTTTCTCAATTCAAGTACACAGGACCGATATTTCTCTTGTGGGTCGAGTCGTGTGGATAGTGCTGTTTGTGGGAGGGACAACACCGAAGCTCAAGCGAAGTAAGCAGACTTTCCCTGCGCAGGAGAGAAACGCTGGAAACCAACCCCAAAGACCGCTTGTGACCAGCAGTAGATGAATTCGGGTGTCCGTCCATGTTGCAAGAATGGGGCCGAAACGGGAAACTGTCATGTGCAACCGAACCGAGAACCGGCACCAAGCAAAGAAGCGCCCCACACAGACGGCAGACGGCAGATGGCTGGTTGCGCAGCCTCACGCCCGCGGGGCCCCGCTGCGCGCCCGCCCGGGGCAGCTGGCCTGTGGCAGCTGGTTGCGGCTGGGCGGTTGGAGCTGGAGCTGCTGGGACCCTTGCCGGCGCGTGTGGGGAAGGCTGCGCAAACCGAATGGGCGGTTTTTCCGGTCCCCCGGGGCCTCAGCCACAGCTTCCGGGTTCGTACGAGGATGACGGCAAGGGAGAAAGGGCAGACGCGTCGATCGACGCCGCGTGGGCTTGGGCTGCCGTTTCTGTTTCTGTTTCCGTTCCGACAGGTGGAGTTTACCCGTCAGGTTTATCTTTCCGTTCTGTATCGTCAAGACAGAGCAGGTCTCCGTTACCATCCCCAGTCTCCTCTTTCCAGCCAGCTTTCACAGACTATGCCTCCAAGACAGAAGATCACCACAGCCCACAAAAGACTTCTTCGGGAACTGCGTGAGCTCACCGAAAACCCAACAGAAGGAATCGTGGCATCTCCTATCTCCGATAACGATATATTTCACTGGAACTGTCTCATCACGGGGCCTGAAGATACCCCTTATGAATACGGTGTTTTCGAAGCAACTCTTGACTTCCCTCAGGACTATCCACTTTCTCCTCCTAAAATGAGATTCATAACCCCAATCTATCATCCAAACGTCTACAAAGACGGTACTGTGTGTATATCAATTTTACATGAACCTGGTAACGATCCTTTGAACTATGAGTCTGCAGATGAGAGGTGGGGGCCTTTACAAAGTATAGAGAAAATCCTGCTCTCAGTGTCTTCAATGTTGGCTGATCCAAACCCTAATTCTCCTGCCAATGTCGATGCTGCTAAAATGTGGAGAAGTAATAGGGATCGTTATGACGAAATCGTTCGTGATCAAGTCATCAACTCTTTAAGACTATGATATCAATCTCAAAAAAATACAGAGTACAAAAGCAAAAGCAAAGTCAAAAGGTCACTCGATCTATCCTTGTTAAATATGCTATAGATATATTTCTTTATACACACCATATTGTTAATAAACTTTCTCCATTTTCCTTATCATATTGTTCTCTCGTCTTTAATATCTTTCCGTAATAGATTGTCGATATACTTAAGATGCCTTCTGACTTTAGTTGTGTTAACAACTAAAATATTGTTCTCGAAAATATGCTTTTCTTTAGCGTGGTTGTATGCACATGTTGGACACCAATCATGTTTAGAAATATATTTGACCTGCTTTGGTTTAGAATATTGTCTCCCATCCCTAGGTAGGAAACTATCATCTACCCGCAATTTTTTCTTGGGTGAACCATTTTCTTCTTTATCGAAGCCATCAGAATTATGTTTCCTTTTTCCTCCCAACGTCAATGATTCGAAAATTGTATTCCAACGTGATCTCATAGATTCAGCATCTTTTGGTTTCAAGAAGTCGTACTCAAATTCTGGAATATCAAATGTACTAGCAATATAAGAATGTAACTCTTTCCTTTTATGAGATGTGGTCATATATGAAAGGTATGGATTCTCCCAAACTGTCTCAAATTTCTTCTTCATCAAATTCATTTGCTCTTTCATTTCAGATAAGGTTTTCCTTTCATTTGGTAAACTTTTGGACTTCTCCAACGATGTAAAATCTTTTGACATTTGAAACAAATCAGAATTTGTTAATTCTTTAGGAAATTGTTCATAATATTTCTCAATTTCTTGACAAAATATTATCTTAATTTTAACAGGTAATGAATCCTTGTATCCATCAAAAAAGTACATACTTCTCAGTATAACATTATTTCTTATTTGATTAAGACACTTATCATCACTATTATGACCTAAATTAATTATATAGTTGATATTCAATGTTTTAAGCATACCATCTAAGAAATTATCCATAGCAGATAAAAATATATCAATTAAGGTATAATTACGTTGATCAAATCCTACTTTCACTATTTCTTCCACATCAACGAAAAATGAATCCTTCTGATTTTCATCAATTAATGAATTAAATCGATAATTGAAAAAACTACTTAAAACTGTAACTGGAAACAATTTTTTCATTGTAAGGTAATCTTTAATTTGTTTGAAAAAATCATTAACTTTCATTCCATACCTATAAGAAAGGGTTAAAGGTATCTTCTCTAAATAATAATTTTTATTATCATCAACATTCAACGCAGTCATATACTGTTTAAATTTTTTCCTCGATGCATGATTAGAAATTTCGTTTGGAAGTTTCGACAAATTGTATTTATACTTATTACGATTGAAAGATTTCAAAGCATTTATTGATTCTTCTGATAGAGGTTCATATGCTCTGAAAATCTTGGAATTGCGCTTATTTAGTTCAATCACTCCAGAGAAACAGTTCAAAGTTGAAAAAGATTCAATATTATCCTGTAGAGCAAATTTAGAACTATTTGATTCACCACTTGAGAGTTGTTTCTCCATTGGTTGTTCACACCCGTTGTTATTCTCTTCAGATACAGTGCCTAATTTTTCTACTTCATTGTTTTCTTTTCCTTCCTTCTTAACGTATTCCAGGTTGTCTTCGTACTCATTATCATCTTTCCTTTCTTTGTATTCATGAGAATCTTGGCTTATTTCCACTTCAACTTGTTCATTCCTTTGTTCTTGATTTTGATTTTGATTTTCATTTTGATGATCCTCCTTCTGTTCCTCATTCTGTATCTGGTTTACACATTCTTTGCCTTCTTGTTGCTCTTCTTGATGTATATGCTCCTCCTGCCCTTGCGGTTCTTGCGTTTGATGTGGTCTTTGTTGATCTTCGCTACTCACCACCGCTTCTTCCTTCCACGAAAAATCATCATCACTATGTTGCTCTTGCTTCATATTCACTTCAAATATAGTTTTTTGTGGTCACAATTACATTTATTGACCTTACTCAAGTGTTCGGAACCTTCAGTAACCTCAAAATTTAACCTCGGCACTTTAAATTTTTTCAATTTGTCTCGCTTATCATCATGGATTAATCTATATAGATGTCTCCGAAAATTCTTAGCATTCTCTGAAGCTGAAGGAAACACTTTCTTTGACAGTCACGTGATACTGATTTGATTGCTGAGCCGAGGATCGCGGCCTTTGAAATGAATGAGTGTCAGGGGAAGATAAAGCTCAAAATGATGTGATTGTTTGTGATCTTAATGATTCATCTCATTTATCATATACACTAATTAAAACTACAACTGAAATGACCGAGGAAGAGTCATTATCGAATCAAAATAATGAAAATGCATCTCAATTAAGTGAAGATAATTTCACTGGTGGTTTTTCAAACAAACATATGCGTCACACATCAAAAGATCATCTCGGTAAATTGCAAGATGTTATACTTAAATCCACATTGGTTGGGGGTTTATATGGTGCTTTGATTTCTACTCCAACAGAGTTACTTATTCGTTGGCGTTCTCCACTTTATAGAGCTTTTGGTTTCCGTATCAGAGTATTCTACCATACTATATGGATTGCATCAGCAGCTGCATTCCATACTGAAAGAGAAGTTATCAGATTTGAAAATGCTGTTAGAAAAGAAGAAGAGGAGAAAAGAAAACAACTTTTGGAATTAAGTATTTTGCAAGGTGTTTATACACCAGAATCTGAAGGTTACAAAGTTAAGAAATAACCCAAACTCATTCTTGTACATAATCCTAATCCTTTTAATCATTTTATAGACATATTATTTAATGAAAGTTATCCTCAAATGGAAACAAATCTGTCGGATCAAATGTTGTTGATTGATTAAACCAATCAACTATTGTATCCCAGTCAGAAAGTTCGGTATGTTCAGTAAAGTTCATACTCTCAGTACTCTGTTGATCATTCAGCTCCGGAAAAAGTGTTGGCGGTATAGGACTGATGCCAGGGATTACACTCTCCCCAATCTCCCTGCTTTTATCTACCTTTTCATCAGCATTATCTACTTTGTTCACCTGTTGAAAATAATGTTTAGCTTCCAGATTTTTTAACGCATTTTCAATATTCATTATATCAGTAGAATCAATACTTAAAACAAATTTTGATACTGTTTGTCTTACATTTTTATTCTGATCTAAATTGGTCGGATCATCGCTTGGATTGGTTGATAAATAATCTAGAGTAAATTTTCCTCCACTCTCAAACCACTCGATGAGTTTCTTGAACATTCCATAGTTTCTCAAGGAGAGGTACCAATAAGGGCTCATTTCCTCCTGAGTTGAGACTAGAGCTTTCATCAAAGATAAAAGATAGGAATAAATTCGTTTTAAGTTACTCACCTTTTCTAAAACACTCATATCAACTGAATCGTATGAACAATTCTCTGTTTCGTGAATGGTTACCATGATTCTGATTGACAAATAAAATAATACCAACATTAGTTTGCAGTATACATTAAAAATGGTGGGAGCAATAACGAGTATAAAGTCACCAAACTTATGTTTGTATTTATCACATGTTTTTAAAGGCCTATTGGATATCTTTTCCCAAGTATCAAAAGTTAAATCTGCAAGACTTATCCACTTTAGAACTGTTGGTGCAAAAAGACTCTTGAATCGATCAATTCCGCTATTCTTGGATCTCGAATTCATGCCAAGATACTCCGCTTGTAAAAGTAAAGTGTACTGAATAATTAGCAAACTGTTGCGGACTTCTAGTTGCGTTACTGCATAGTCAACTTCACTAAGAAGTCTTACCTCTCTAGACTCGATTCTTTGTAACTTATTTTTATTGTACTCATTCTCTATTATGGCGTCAATATCTTTCAACTGAGCATCAATTTCTACCATCGTTGGACTTTCCTTGTAATTATGCAAGCAATTCATTAAGTTGGCAAGTTTAACAGCCCATTTGTAATAGCTTTGCATTCTCGAGTGTGTAAAAACCTCTGTTTCTGGATTCTCTGAATTTCGGTACTGCAAATTCAAAGCACTTGTAGTGTTACCATTATCATGTACTGAATGACTCAAAGTCGGGGACATTCCATATTTCATAGCTTGTAATAAATCTGTCTCTAAAACTTGTTGTCTCAATTTGTTCCAAAGATTAACATATGGACCGATACCTCTTTCCAGTAAGCTAACTTGAGGAAATGGTGAGATTTGAACTTTGGTAGAATCACTAGAAGTTTGGAAGTCTGTTTGATTATACGAACACTCAAAATCATTTTGCAATCCTAGCATTTTGGAAACAGAGCAAACAATATCACTTGGAATATTTCCATTCCCTCCAAAATATCCATCGCCATCTTCAGGTGCATGTTTCTGATAAAATCTTAGTAACAAGATCACCTGGAACGTCTCTAATGATGATTTTCGAAGATAATTCAGTTCCAAAAGTGCTGAATGAACTAAATCAACAATATCGGCATTTATTGGATAGTTTAAAGCTGTTTGGTATTCCGACGGGATAGGTTCTGCACAAATGCTATGTTTTAAATACATGGAAAGATAAGACATTCTAACAACTAGTAGTAATTGTGATATTCTTGCTAGAGCTGGTTTCGAATTTATAGATACGCTGGTCTTATGCCAATCTCTTGGATTGTGGGAAATAATTGCTTCTATGTTCTTCCTGAAAGTTGCTTCATCTAAAACTGGAATGTAGGGATAAATGTATTTAATAAAATAGTCGACATGTAGGTGGACAATATTTGGCACAGGTAAAGATGACTCGATGAGACAAATTAACTTTTTCCAATCATCAACAACCTTAGCTTGTTTTTTTAATCGCATCTGTGAATTCAAGAATTCAAAACGTCTGAAATGTGGGATCCTATGTGTTTCAGAACCAATGGGGTAATA
The DNA here is from genome assembly GCA_030555725.1 of Pichia sp. yHMH446. Classification (NCBI taxonomy): domain Eukaryota; kingdom Fungi; phylum Ascomycota; class Pichiomycetes; order Pichiales; family Pichiaceae; genus Pichia; species Pichia sp. yHMH446. The sequence goes on from JANIWQ010000058.1 coordinate 22,024, forward strand.
TTTTTCTGCTATTGTTTCTGTAGAAGTAGCTTTAGACTTTGTAGCAATCTTTCTAATCAAAAATAAGGTCTTTATAAAATGTTGCATTAGAGGATCTCGTTTCCAAATACTGGGTGCAGTAAAAGTGCCAAGAGAAATAAACCTTAAATTCTTTTTACTCGCAAATGAAACGATGCTTTTATTTTCAAAGTCTTTAATCAAAGAAACACAACCTATTTCATCATTCAAGGAACATCTAATACTCTCAATTTCATTTTCTAGCTCCTTGATTCTTTCAAGTTTGGAGACAATAGTCCCAAGATTTTCTGTTGTGTCTTTTGAAAAACTATCTTTCCATTTTGATGCTAAAGCCATCGGTTTGTCTTTTGAATCTAGCTGATGCACGTCCATTGAGGAAACAAAATAAGGCAACTCTGTGCTATTCTTTATTGTGTCCTCCGAAATGTGAGACCATAAAATGGGTGCAGTATATACACATTCTGTTTTAGCCTTTGCACAACGGTTACATTGTGGTTTGGATCTATCACACTTTACCTTTCTCGTCCGACATTCCACACACGACAAAGGAGTTCGTCTTCTCTTCTTTTTATCTCTGTTATCCATACTGATTGGAATCTGCTCAATCTCAAAAAAAAAGTAAATCTAATTACTTGAATGTAGTTTTCAGATTTAATCTTTATGACAAACTCATAGCCCTTTGACTTCGCACAATTTACCGTATCAGGAAACATCTGTGGTTATCTCCGTAGCTTGGTGCAATAATTGAAAATTCATGTGACGAACAATTCTGAGCACGTGATATTCTGGTCAAGTGCACAAATTGAAATTTTTAGAGATGATATTATAATTTGTATTCCAAAGAGATGAGCAAATTAGCCGCTTTGGGAATTGCAGTGATCACAAACAAATTTATGGCTCTTGAACGACAAAGTCGCCTAAATAGGATATTTTATTGTTTTTCGATAATAACATAAAGATCACTCAAAAGTAGTGCACCAACTTATTGATTGGTAATTATACAATAGAAGTAGTTTGTTGGGGGTTTCACATTCAAATTTCAGATTATGATTCTAGTTGATGGTGAAAAGTATGCATGTCAGCAATGCATACGAGGACATAGGTCTTCAAGCTGCAAGCATATCAAGCGAACGCTTGTTTTAGTAAGATCCAGGGGAAGACCTTCCACTGACTCTTTCCAAAGAATTGCAATTTCAGCTGAAGAAATTAAGGACAAAGATGAAATCAACGAAGCTTTGAAAAATGAAGATAACACAAAAAATAATCTTCTTGCAGCTAGATTTGTCAGTGAAGAAGTACGAGATGAAGTGACTGATGTGCTGAAAAGTCCTTCATGCGTGAATTCTACTTCAAAAAATTTGAGCATAGCACAAAGCAATAGCTCCTCTAATTGCTGTATTCCTGAAAGTATCACTTCTTCAGAATGCAAAACACAGCAAAACGCAACTATATGTCAGTGTTGTCCCAGTAAAGCACCTAACGAGACATGCAAGAAAAAATCAGTTTTTATTCTAAAAGCTGCAAAACGGCACGTATTCAATGTAGAGAAAGATTCTTTGCGTCTTCTGGAGCCGGTGGTCGAAATTCCAAATAGTAAGGTTGGTTTAGATATAATGCAAAAAGTCTCGAAAAGCAAGAAACTCCAATCATGTCGTAACATAAATATGAGGAAGGATTATATAGAAACATTAATGAAATCACACTCAAGAAATTCATGTTGTGGAAAAGAGGAAAACTGTCATCGTGGATCGGATAATTTTGGCAATCAACATATAATGAGTAGCTCATGTAGCTCAGGTTCCAACTCAGAATGTGTGAAAAAGCAATCAGATCCCAAAATTCCAAATGGTTCTTTTTATCAATTTAAAGTCTCACTGGATAAAACCAACAGCTCAGGAGATGAATTACCTGAAAACAAAAAGACAATTAAGTCAATGATTAATAGTTTGCATAGTGACATAAGCAGCCAAGCAAGTCATCAAGAACCATTTCATCACACAACCAATAATAATTCTTCAGCTAATGCCTTCTTGTATGATCTATACGTTGCTGATTCATGTACTATCCCAGGTTCCTGTTCATGCGAGCCAGAGAACTGTGCATGTCCAGACTGTACTGAACATGGAAAGTATAGGAATTCTAACTTGACAGTCAAAGAGCAATTTGAGGACTTCCAATTTCCAACCGATAATGATCATGTCAAATCATTTGGAAAAGTTGAAGTACAATCTAATATTCCTCAATTTGAACAGAATTTCTTGAAAATGTTAAACGAGTGTTCCATCGATGCAGCAAGTGAAGTAACAAGTGGTAAGGGCGATGTTGTTTTGAATAATGAAAATGTTGATGATGAATGTATATGCGAACCAGATAGATGCTGTTGCTTCAATTGTAGTCAGCATGGCATAGTTGATGGTGTAAGAGCAGATGGTACCTTTGCTGGAATACCACCTTTTGAAATACAGCTCACAAATATACAATTTCCGATAGATACTCCCAGTTCATCTGTATCAACACCAACTGAACCAATTGATGGCAACAGTTCTTTAGGGGAACCCAGCTTGGTCACGGATAGAGACCAGTGGTTGCGACAGCATGAAGAACATCTTTTAAAACCGGACGAACCTTTGCAGAGTGCCTCTCCACAGTGACAAAAATAGTTTGCATAGTTCCAAATTCGTACATTCTTCAACATAACTAAATTATTTACATTTTCAATAGATACTCTATATAACTTGAGTTAGGCACAAGCGATCACCAGTTTACTAAATTTTCATCAATTATATTTTCAGTAAGTAAAATATGATTAGCTTCTCGTTTGCCACTCATCCAAGCACCATGTACAGCACCTGCCCCGTCTAAAATTGTGTGTTCACCGGCAAACCGCAAATTACCCAAACCCTGTGCAAGCTGAATAACTAAATCGGTTGGATCATTCCCCGGTTTACAGGCAGCATAAGATCCCCTAGAAAATGGATCAACTGTCCACTGTGATACTATTGTATTTTTTGGTTCTTCAACGTCTAAACCCAGCATAGTCTCATCCAGATTATGTTGCTTCAATCTCATCAAAATAGGTTTCATGTAGGACCACGCATTCTCAGGATGTCTTTCCAGAAATTCCGTTAAACTCCCCTGCGTAAAACATAACAAAGAAGGCACACCAGAAATTTTGTGTAAATTCAAGATTAAAACAGGAAACTCCCATGGCTTTGGTAATTCAGTTCCTGTAATTTCTGCGGCGGTGATTTTGGTTAAGCTAGATGTTGCTGATAGTTCTACATCTGGTTTTGCCAAAGCAATATAACGATCTGTATCATGATGTATCCACCAAGGAGATGAAAACTCAAATATCACTTTACCCAACTTTCCCCAGCTCATATTGCTCAATGCTGATAAAACTCGGGTTGGTAACCTTGGTTGCCATTCTATGGCTCCCATTTCACCTGGATGAAGTTGCAGTATACTTTGTGGAACTGTGCATACTATCCAATCAGCTGTATAAATATCACCATTAGTAAGCTCAATCTTAAATGGAGATTTTCTTCTATCGATGCTTTTAATAATTGAGTTCATCAATATCCTATCTCTGTCAAGTCCACTTACTATGTCTTCAATCAACACATCATAACCGTTACGTAAAAGACAGTTTCGCCCAACATTATCTACGAGCCCAAACTTTGAGCTCATTTCCCTCCATCCTATGCCATGCCATAACTCTAAATGCCTGCTAAGTTGCGGTGCATATGCAATTTGTTCTTTAGTCAACATCTTACCCTGTTTTTGTAGATAGCTTTTGAACATTGCTCTGAAATCAATATCTTTTTTACCAATATCTTCAAAATAAGAAATCTCAACATATTTCTCAAACTCTTTAGCAACCTGTTCTATTTTATGGTGATTGAAGAATTTTGGTCCCTTATCTTGGTCACTGAAATACAACGGAGTTTGGTCATCATAATATAGATTGAACTCCGTAAAATTGGAGTCTATTTCCTTGGTTAATATATCATCAAATAATGGATTAGCAAGAGTATCGTGTGCCCAAGAGGCGCCTAAATCATAAGCAGTCAATCCACTTCGGTCTGTGAGTATTCTACCACCAAGTCTATTTCTAGCTTCTAACACCAGATAGTCAAGATTATGTTTCTGAAAAACATCAGCAGCTGCAAGCCCAGAAATACCAGCTCCTAGTATTATAACCTTGTGGTGATTTGTCTTTGAAGTCATCTGTAAGAGAAAAGCACATAGGTATCGTCAACTTCGATAATTACTGATCAAATGAAATTTAGCGTGTCTCTCATGTTTCGAGGGTCAACTTGAGAAAACAATTTGATACATACCGCTTAAATTATTTTAATAAAGTTGTTGCAATATGCTTTGCTATAAGCAATAAGACAAATTATTTTAATTTGGTAAAAGTTCTTAGCAGAGTAGTTAAATTCAAATCAGATAAGAGTAGCAAACACACCGTATACAATACCCTTGCTTCACTTTTGGGATTCAGTTAAGTATCTCAGATAGTTGATATAGTTAGTGATTAGATTGATATAAAAGGAAAAATATAAAATCTAAGTAAAATGAGAAAATATATAGAAATATCATGAAAAAATTGAAGTAGAAACAACCACCACGAATGAAGAGGGGGAAATTGGTTTCTTTTTATGTTCACCTGATTTCAACCGGCTTTCTCCAATGGATGGTAAGAATCGTATCACTTTGTGACCAGGTCTCGTATTTGACTTCTCCTTACAGGGGGCTGCATATGCAGTGTCACACTTAAGTATTTAGTTTTAACTTGATTGAGTAAATGGTAATGTCAGTTGCCTCATGTGTCAAGGTGAGTCATTGTTGGTAGTTTGCTACCAGAGGTCTTGACTATTTTCCTTTTCAAATGAGGAAACTTCATAACTAAATATGACTCATATTCAATTTTCTCGGCAAAAACAGCATTGCTGTTCCGACACACCCTCTTGATTCAATTGGTATCGAAGACTAATGAATTAACTTCTTAGAGACGGCGACAGAAATTGGTTTTGTTAGGACGTCGGCGAGTTTCAATTCACCAAAGATATGTTCAATTTTGTAAACACCACTCTTATACGTTTCTTTCAATTTTCCTGTCCTGACAGCATCATGCTTGGAGGCAGAACCAAAAACGTCACCTTTCATAGCAAGTATAGCTAATTCATTGTCAACTCTCAACAACACTTTATCACTTTTTCTCACAGATCCTAAAAACATCAATAATGGTCTAAACCAGTCAAATTCGTTTGTCGCCATATACATTGCTTGTTGTTCTGCCTGATCAGAGCTAGCACATACCAATGGAGTATACTTGTTCTTCCAGTGTACCGAATGACCATGTGTGCGAATCATAAAGGCATTCATAGATTTCCTAGATATTGGATCTTGGGCGTAATCAGAATCTGTATAACATTCAATGGCTTGGAATTTTTGTACTCAAGTTTGTAGTGAGCAGTTGAGTGAAGGTAACAGATGACTCTGTCAAGGAGGGCACATAAATCTGGATGTGGGTAGTCACCAAAACGGGCCAAGTAGTTGACTGCGTAAGTTATGTCAGGTCTTGTCATGATTGATATGTACAAAATTGTACCAACCTTGCTTTTATAGAATCTTTGAGCATTTTTTAACGACTTCGCATCTTGAAAGAGGTTACTCGACCTGTCAACATTGAAATAGAAGTTTGGAGGTAGAGGAGTATTATATACCCTATGAACTTCAACACCTGATGTTTCAACATAATTCTTAATATAAGTCTCCTGGGATAAAGATATCCTATTGACTCTGCCATGTTGATCCCGGATAATTTTGACATCTACTCCAAGGAAAGTATTTAATCCTTTATCGTTCGCTTCGATTTCCTTCAAAAGATATGATTCTTGTAAACTTGAGATTTTATTCGTGATGATTTTGTTATCAGCAGCGGTAAAGATCATATCATCCACAAACACTCCTAGTACAGCAACAACCTTGCCCTTAGATTCCTTAATAAAAGCCGATGGTAAAGCAGTTGATTTCCTTTTCTAAAGAAGAGGACAAAGTTTCGTGCCAAAGTCTACCAGCTTGTTTTAGACGATAAAGACCACGGTTTAGCTTATACAATGATGATTGAGTTCTATGAAACCATAGATTAGGGATTTGTTAGAAGTAATACTGGCACTAGCACCACTATCAATAAGAACACGGGATCTAGCAAAATGGCCTCCGCACTAGGACATAGGAAGTTAATCCTTTCAATGGTCAAGAACTTAGTGAATTATAGTCTTATTTTTTTTGTTTTATTCATTGCAAATAACAGAATACCAACACTACCTATATACCTTGGTTTACAGTTATCATTATGTCTTCAAGACCATCTTCCTCTCCAATCGTTAACGACAGCGTTGATGCTACCATTTTGGATGAATCCACTCAGATCATCAATTCTTCCGGATTCACTGATGCTGGTGACTCTTCTGAAACAAAACCTGGTGATACCCAAAGTTTCTTCACCACTGATGCTGACTACGAAATGAAAGTCATTCAGGAGAAGTTTAACCAGACCTACTTCCCTATGATTGTCGAATCCCATTCCAAGATCAATAAATTGGAACAATTTCAAAAATATAAGGGAATGATTTCATTGGCACCGGAGATGAATTTTCTCAAGTCTGAGGTCCACGTCTTTGTTGGTTGGTACCTTTATATCAAATCAAAGTTCATTGATGCTAATAAAGAACATGAGGAAGCATCGGCGGCTGCTTTTGCCGCTTTCGAGTGCTACGATGCTGAGAAGATGAAGAAGGTTAATGATGGTGTTGTTAAAGAGCTTATGTTTGTTGTTACTTCGACGGTTAAGGATGCGAAGAATAAGGAAGTACTCTCATTGAAGCTTGGTAATCCTACCAATCTCTCTGTTTTTACATTACTCGAGGCAATTAGAGATTTCCACTGTGATGGTAGGGATATACCTGTGAAGTTTGAACGGATGTTCAATAGTATAATATATGGTGACGATCAATTGGACCCTAGGGTAACTCATAACAATGTTGATGGTGTTAGGGTCCATCTTGAATACATTGGGTGCCTCAGCTTGTTTCATCCATTAAAGGATGAAATGGCCCCAGGTAAGCAAGCTGAGGTGATCATTACCAATATGGAGTCTAAGTTCAAACACAAGTTTACCACTTATTTGACCTCTAAGAACAAATTTGATGTCTCAAAGGAGCTAAGTGATCAATTTGAGTCCCTCCACCAAGTATTAGTTGAATTGTCAAATTACAAGAGGGACACTACTTACTCCTTGAAAGTGGATAAACTAAATTCACTCCAGATTCCGAGGTACATCCGTCTTGGCACATCCTCCGCCAAGAAAAGCAACAACAACACCTCATCCAAAAATCAGGTCATAGTTCAAAACAAGTCTCAACAACGTACAACTAATTTATCCAAATCAAATGTGTCGCAACAACCCAAGTCACAAGGAGGAATTAATTCCGCAGTGAAGACGTCGGCCATTCATATCAAAGTTGCCGATACGTCTGCTGCCAACTTCCTCTCGGCGAGGCCTTAGTGCTAGATCCCGTGTTCTTATTGATAGTGGTGCTAGACCCCGTGTTCTTATTGATAGTGGTGCTAGATCTCGTGTTCTTATTGATAGTGGTGCTAAATCCCGTGTTCTTATTGATAGTGGTGCTAAATCCCGTGTTCTTATTGATAGTGGTGCTAGTGCCAGTGTTACTTCTCACAAGTCCCTAATCCATGGCTTAAAGGAACTCAATCATCATTGTATAAGCTAAACCTTGTCTTTATGGTCTAAAACAAGCTGGCCGTAGACTTTGGCGCGAAACTTTGTCCTAGTGTGGAGGCCATGTGAGAAATAGGATCCGCGGCGGCCACATGATATAAATTTTTCTCGGCAAAAACAGCATTGCTGTTCCGGCACAACTCGGAGACACTCTGTAATAGTCTGTTTTTCTCATAATGCATTGGTGCTCATAAACAGTCAGTCAAGGCATATTTGCTTTGAAATAGATTACAAGTATTTGGATACCTAGTTTGAATGTAAGCATGGAAGTTTTTAAGACGTGTAAGGAGTAAAATAGCCAATTACGTAAAAATACGTTATTGATTTCGAGCATAGATAGCACTTTATCGATTTTGCTGGAGTTAACTTTTTAAGCAACTATCATGATAATTGGCAAGGGATATGAATTATCAAAGCATATGAATTGGTCCTAGCTTAAATAAATTGGTTACACGTAGTTAAAAAAAAAAGGTTTTCACTCCAGGTAATGATGTTGCAACTTCAGTTTAGGCGAAACATAAGTTGCAAGAAAGGGTAGTATAATTTGAGTTGCTGAGTAGCAAAGTTGCAAGACGCTCCTAAGTTTATACCATTTCCTTGCTTCTATCAAACTCCAGGTCAAATCTTAGGTAGTGACTACTGACCTCCTCGGGTATATATAAACAGTAAAACGGTATTTTGTCCAATATAAGACTCTGCAAGTTCTTGAACACTTTCAGATCAAGTTCAAAGCTTTCCTTCACTTCCCTAAAATCAAAGTCCATCAAGAATCCGCTGGACCACGCTCTTGCATTAAGTAAGCATGCTAATCTGATGATCACGTTTAAGATAACGCTTAAGTTGGTCGATCACAAGGAGTTTCTAAACCGTACATTGCTAGACTGTTTAAGAGTTAAAGAGGTAAATATTTACATCGAAGGTTTAATGAGTGACTAGCGACTTTGGAATAGACATTTTTGATGAATACAAAAACTTTAACCTGTTTTATGTAGTATTTCATCATCTGAATTTTCTTTTGAAAGGACCTCGCCTTCTTTAACAAAACTAATATGTGTCCCAAGACTTGTTAAAGGTACAGCAGTATCACTCCCCAATCCCGCATGACTTTGAATATTCCTGGTTCTATAAATATCGTTTAGAACGGCTTCTTGGGAAAATAGTGGACTGGCATAAGCATTATCCTCATCCACGGGGACATTCTTATGCTCTGATTGGAGAAAAAGACTGCTATCAAAAATTGAATCTTCCTGTTTTTGTTTCAGTGCTTCGGATACACCTAAAATCACACGCTCACTAACTTTACGGCCTTCCCCATTTGCTAGTTTTCTAATTTTTTCTCTAGTACTTGGCAAGTCTCTTTGAAGCTCTTCTTGGGCTCGCCTTCTACGCTCTTCACGTCTTTCCATCTTCGAGAGAGAAACAGAGTTACTCAGTTCTCTACTCTTCCTAGCGTCTTCAGCAAGTTTGCCCAACCGCTCTTGGGTTTGTGTTACCTGTTCCTCTACCTTTTTCTTTCTCCAGGTAGACCTTATTTTAAGATCTTCTTTGGCTTTCTTTTCGGCATTTTTCAAGGCATCACTTAATGCAGAAAATTTTTGGGAACTTCTCCTAAGTTCTTCTGCAGTCATCTCAGTATTTATTCGACTTGTATTCGCAACACGGTTTTCAATATCAATAATAAAACCTTTCGTATTCTTCCAATTTGAAACAGCCGGTGCAATATTCCATTTTTTCTGATCGGCCTTTGTAAGCGTCTCTGATTTTGCTTCGTCATAAAGGACTGGGACAAGGTTATCTGTTCGTGGGCCTTGTGGTGCTTTTTTTAATTGGAATGAAGGCGGCAGCATTGGATCGACCTTTTCATCTGTAATCTTTATAATCCTTTCCTTCGGAATCTGATTTGTTTTATCATTTTCATTGTTACTTATTTGAACCGAACGATATTTAAGGTAACTTGTCTGGTTGTTCGTTGAAGAGTTTGGTAGGATTGACACTTTGTGGGCTTCAATTTTCTTTTTTAAAATTGTATCCAAAGCTTCTTTTGTTTCATGAAGTATTTCGTCTTCCTGTTGTTTATTCAAATCATGTTCTTTGAAGTTCACAATCCTCCGGTCTCCCATGATTGCGCAGTGAAGATAAAAGTAACTCCGAGAAATCAAAGATAAATATTGTTAGCCAACAATTTCGGGGATTTTCTTACCAGACCTGGCACTATACTTTTTACTGAAAAATTCATAGTGGCCGCGTACCTCATTCTCATGTCAACCATGACAATAACCAACATGTAGTCACTAAAAGCACTGTTGAGATTGTTGGATAGTCTTAATAGTGTTGTATACTAAGGTACTGGCATTATGTGTAAACAGCAGGTATTCATGTTCTATACCCTGAATTTGTTTTTACCTAAAAATCTAGGTGAGTTGATGCTCAAATAATTGCTGTATGAATTTTCTGACTTAAGGGGTTTAACTTCTTTAACCGCTTACATGAGATAAAATTGCCTGTGTTGTATTCTATCAATGTTGTGACCAAAGTAAATATTTAAGTGAACGATTTATATCTAAAAAAGTATTGTCTTTTTTGCAAAAGCTTGGCGAATTTACATTTTTTTGAGAACATTAGACGAAACAAAGCACAATTGTAAGCTAGTGAAAACGCTTTTACAACAACCAAAACCCATTAAATTGAACCCTAGGTTAAGTATTAGTTGGAATGAACTGAATGATGGCTTCTCCTGAAGGTAATGTATACTGCGACAATAACATCTGTCGCGCGAGATGGCCGATTGTTGCAGCTGATGTTTTCTGTTTGTTGAACAGTGGTAACCTGCATCGAACAATATACTGTTCCTGTGATATTCGTACTAAAACATGTACGTCCCAATAGATATCACAAGGGCTAACCACAAGCCATTCAACTTTCAACAACTTCTGGTAACAAATATATACCCTGTCCAGACCACTGATCCAAATGCGATTTACAACCTGGATAACAAGGAGTTCGGCTTCTCATCATTAGATACGGAGTACAAAGCTGAGATTGGAATACGAATTAGCAGGACTCCATTGGCACCGTCAGACCCATCTACATATGCTGCGTTATCCAAGTTTACCGAATATTACCTTCGTAGAGTTCATTCAAGTTCTGGGATACTTCATCCGAATCAATTAGATAAACCTCCCTTATCAGTGCCTAAAGATTTCATTAGTTCTGCATTGGAGGGAAAATCTGATGTTGTTAGGATTGGATCATTGTTAAACCCTTTAATAGCGGACTCATTTCAACCCGTTCATCTAATTCCTGGTTGTATTTCTGATATTGTTAACTTTTCTCGTGTTCACACAACCGAATCAACTAATATCTTTGGTACCATGTTTGGAAAATATAGGAATAACAAAAATTTATCACAAGCTCATGCGCAACCTCGTTATGCATTGAACAAATCTTCTTCAGCTTTAATTGAGAAAGTTTCCACTTGTGATAATTATTTGAAAAAAATGAATAATGCTAATTCACTATTGATTTCAAACCATGGACGGCTGATAAATGTGATTGCTTTGAGTGATATTCCCAAGGAAATTGACATTGATCCTCCTTGCCTAAGAATTACATTATCATCAAGCGTTATCACATGTATGAGTACTTTCCAATATGTCTCAGAGGAAAGAAGCCTTGATTTACTTATTGGGTTGGCTTCCGGTGAGATACTATGGATCAATCCATTTCAGATGAAATTCTCGATCTGGAATAAAGATAGCAAAATCAAAAAGGAGATTGTAACATCCTTAGAGTGGTCAAAGTGTGGAAACTTTGGGTTTATAGGGTTTGCCGATGGTGAAATGCTTGTTTGGGACAGACGGAAGGACGAAGTTGAGGAATACCATGTTCTGCCTCAATCTAGTAAAAACCACATGTTTACCTTCAAAACTACAACCGATACATCCACTCAGTGTAACCCTATTGCACATTATAAATTTTCGAAGAAACCATTAACATCATTGCGCAGTCATCCCCAGTTTGCTAATATTTTAGCTATAACTGCAGACGACGATTTTATTAGATGTTTTGATTTATTGAATGAGAGTATTACTGATATCATCCCATCTTATTACGGTGGAATATTAACAGCTGAATTTTCTAAAGATGGACGTTATCTTTTCACTGGTGGGGAAGATGACATGGTTTCTGTTTATGAATTTACTCCGACGAGTGTTTTTTCTATCAGCTCAACTCATAGATTGTTGAAACTAGTGACAAGACTTGTTGGAGCAAAGTCGTGGATAAAATCAATTGAAGTGATTCAACCAATACCCAAAACTCTTAATTATATTGTGGGGACAGCTAGTGATGATGGATATATACGATTTTATGAATTTCAACCGAGAAATTTACCAAAAGTTAGGAAACACCTCAATCACGATGGGGTTATGGGATATTTAGGCTCACCGAAGTATCAGATGCATCGAGCCCTCTCTAGTCTTTCGATAAGTCCCAGTATTGACTCAAAAAAGAAAAAACGCAACTTTTCTAGTAATACATTAAGCTCTCTCAATATTGGTTCTAATCGTTTGTCGTTATCAGAAGTAATAAGTCAACAGAGTCATATAGGTTCACCTCAGTTGAAAAGCACTATTAAACTTGGAGAAGGAGTTTCATTTTCCGTTCCAAAAAATGACCTGGAGACTAAAAAGAAACAAATGATGTCCAAGAACATCCTTTTCCAGGATTCAAGCCTACCATTGAGCGCTATATTAATTCTAGAGAATATAGAAGGTCCGGCAATTCATCAGTGTGTAGGTATGGAAGCAGTGGCGACGCTCCTTCCTGTTAGTGAGAAAAACATCAATCTTGGAAGAGTCAGTGGACTTTATTTAGGTGAAAAATACATTTGGGCATTTACAGCTGGTGGTGATCTATTGAGGTGGAAAGTTTGTAAGCTTTAAGTATAGTTTTGTGTAAGCTTATGCTAATGGTACTGAATATGATGAGAAACTTCAACTCAAACCCAATTTGTTTCTCTAGTACACAGATATTAGTTAAATATTTCAAGAAAAGTAGTTTATTGCATCCTTCGAGCCATCTTTATTGTGTTATCTGTAAATTTGATCTCGTATTATTATGACTTGATACTAAATTCTCACCAAGGTCACACATAAATTCGCTGAGCCATCATGATATTTTTGATCGAGGTGACTTAATCATGATTAATAACAACGTCTTTTACACTCTACCAGAAAAGTCTAAAACACAGAGAAACTTTTCAATGAATCAGGGATCTCGAACGTTTTCATCATCTAGTTCATCTACAGCTTCTTTCAACATGTTGAGCTCTCCTCCAACAGACCCGAAACTGCTGCTAAAACGCGCTCAAATGTACGAGACTAAGTATCCTCTTAGTATTTTACTGAAATCTGCCCCAGGAATTCTGAGAAATGCCAAATCTTATGATACGGAAAATACGAGAGAAGATGCTTTTATTTTATATTCTAGATTTGTTGATTTAGTTGCAAACTATATGGCCAATCACCCCGATTTAAAAAAAAGTAAACTGGCATATAAAATTGATAAAGGAAGTAAAGCTGCGGAATTATACAGATCATTTCGATTACTTCTACCAGATTTATCCTTAGCTATGGGAAGAAGTGAATCAATAATGAATGAGATGAAGGAAGAATTTGATGAATATCAGAAGGTTGAGAAAGCGAGACAAGAGATACGAGATTTGCAAAAGCGCAAGTTTCAAGAGAGGAAGGAAAGGGAAGATAGAGAGTTTGTAGAAAAAATGAAGGATATTCAACGGAGAAAATCGTCAATGCATTCTGATGATAAAGACTTATTCCAAAAACTCAGAACTTTATCAGATAGTTCAAATCATGAGCACGATTTTATTAAAAAATTTAACGTACCCACATACCCTATTATTAATGACATTGCAATTATTGAAGAAAGTGGATCAGCTCCCAGTTTACCGAAGTATCCTAATCTAGCCAATATTAGAACTGAAAAGCCTTCTGTAAGTAATTTGACAAGTTCATTAGCGGCAGTTTCAGTTGATCACACTAATCATAAAACGACCAATTATACAGAAGGAGGTGCACCTTTACGAACAGTGTTCCTCCCATTAGAACTACCGGAGAAGTTCACAGAAATTGCGAAATCAAATACTAAGAATAATTTGGAAACATGTGGTATTCTTATTGGAAAATTGAACCGAAATGCATTTTTTGTTACACATTTACTGATACCGGAGCAGGACTCTACTTCTGACACATGTGCTACTAAAAATGAGGAAACCATGTTTGAATATATTGATAATGAAGATCCAGATTTGTTTATACTTGGTTGGATTCACACCCACCCTACTCAATCTTGTTTTCTGTCATCAATTGATTTGCACACCCAGAACTCCTACCAAATAATGTTGAATGAAGCCATTGCTATTGTAGTAGCACCAAATGATAGAAACTCAAAAAAAATGGGCGTATTTAGATTAACAGATCCACCAGGAGTTCCTATAATTACCAACTGTAGTAAATCCGGTTTTCACCCACATGATGAGCCAAACTTGTATGTTGATTGCAATCGAATAAGTAACTCACAAGTAACTTCTGGCCATGTTGTCGTTAGAAAGAGTTTACCATTCAAGGTGAAAGATTTACGTTAAAAAACACGGTTGTTGATCAGAAAAGCAAATGCTCAATTAGATTTATATATAGTAAAGGTATATTTAATTACTCTAGCACCATTTCTTCACCTATACGAATAGAACTGGAAATTTTCTCTTCATCATCTGTAAGTGGTTCAAGTTCGTATTTCTTTGCTTGTTTGAGTGCTCTCTTTTCTGCCAATTGAGCTTCTTTTTGTAGCATCTCAAGTTCATGCTGTGCCTTTTCAGGATACATCTCTTCAAATTTCTGTCTATCACGAACATCGTATTCCTCTGTCTGATTTTTCAATAATTCTTTCTCCATCTGAACCCTTGCAGGCTCTCTTTGTTTATATTCTTCAACTCTAGCAATGTACTTCTCTAAATTGGTACCCACAGCTGCTTCGGCTTCTAGGTTTGTGTAAGGGTTCACACTGAGCTCTTTGACTCGACGTTTATGTACTTTGCCACGTAAATGCCCTTTCAAAGCAGTATTATCTAAGAAGTATTTATCACAGTGTATACAATAATATTGACCTAAACCCGGAAGATTTTCATCTTCTTCTTGTTGTTTCAGCTTCAAGATTGTATCCGGATTAGACAAATCTTTATGAATCAAATCCAAATCCTTGGTTCTTCTTTTCGTCTTATACCTCTTAACGGAATATCTACCCATTCTGCTCTATTATGTGATGCTAGCGTCAAACGTGATATTTGGTTTATCTGTAGCCAATAAATTTTTTTTTTGGAAAAGATTATCATTTGAGGTCTGCCAAAATTCAACGGATTACCTAAAAGGGAAACCGCCTCAGCCACACAAAGGCTCAGCACGCCACCTCCAAATCACGTGCCGTACTCACCAGCCACACCTGCACACCGCACTGTATTTTTTTTTTCTGCGGCGCCATTACTCTTTTGACTGTGCGTGACTGCGTTTTTGGCGTGCGCGCGCTTGGTGGGGGGCTCTGGATGGATCCCGTGAGAGAGGCACACGGGAGAGTGGCATACTATTATAGCAGGATAGACATATTATTCGTACAAGGTGTCCATTAGCTGGACTATCTGCGGCAACCACAGAAGGTATGTACAATATTTAGACTCTACTAAGAACAATAACCAGCTTAAAGAAACAAGAACATGCTCCGAATGACAAAAGTACGTTTATGATACCCTTAAATTGGAAGAAATAAATTAATAAATTTCTCAATCTAAAAGAATCTTGAGCCCAATGAATACATTTCAGAAATGAGTCCACATTACAACGTATGTGGATCATTTTATCTTGTGAAAATTACTTCTCCTAATTTTAAATGGTGACTGTGACAATTTTTAAGACGATTAGTAATCAAATTCTCACATTGAAAAATACATCATTTTTTTTGTCCAGACTGGAGTTTCCTGCGTTTTGTTATTTCAATTTTGGTTATTCTTTTCTTAACATTTGAACCAGACCACTAACATTTCTTTTATTATAGTTAACTATTCAAAATGGCTAGAAGACCAGCTAGATGTTACAGATACTGTAAGAATAAACCATACCCAAAATCTAGATACAACAGAGCTGTTCCAGACTCCAAGATTAGAATCTTCGATTTAGGTAGAAAGAAGGCTTCTGTTGATGATTTCCCATTATGTGTTCATTTAGTTTCCAACGAAATTGAACAATTATCATCTGAAGCTTTAGAAGCGGCACGTATTTGTGCTAACAAGTACATTACCGTTCAATCTGGTAGAGATTCTTTCCACATGAGAGTTAGAGTTCACCCATTCCACGTTTTAAGAATTAACAAGATGTTGTCATGTGCCGGTGCGGATAGATTACAACAAGGTATGAGAGGTGCTTGGGGTAAGCCACACGGTACTGCAGCTAGAGTTACTATTGGTCAAGTTTTAATCTCTATTAGAACTAAAGATTCTAACAAGGCTGTTGTTATTGAAGGTTTAAGAAGAGCAAGATACAAGTTCCCAGGTCAACAAAGAATCATTATTTCTAAGAAATGGGGTTTCACCAACTTAGACAGAGATGAATATGCTGCAAAGAGACAAAACAACGAAGTTAAGGAAGATGGTGCTTACGTCAAGTTCGTTTCTAAGAAGGGTTCTTTAGCAGAAAACTTCAAGGAATTCCCACACTACTTTGTTAACTAAATTGTTTGATTAAGTTAATAAAAATGTCAACTTTTTGTATCGTATTTTTACAGATCCGTATAAAAAAATATTTAAACTAATTTCTTTTAAGGATTAAGGTTTTTTTTTACTTTTTAGTGAGTGCAATTTATTTTTACTAATGGTACACACTGGAATAACTAAGTCTATAAATTTTTGAATAATGCAATGCAAATTAAGGTTTACTTCTTGAATTGTTATCATTCTTTCTCTTTTTTACCAAACCCTAAGAAACCATGAATCTTTTTAGTAGATTCCTTCCTTTCTAATTTTTCTTTATCTTTATCAGATGAGTCTTCTCTTTCTTTCTTCTCCAGATCTTGTGCATGTTTTAAAGCCATTTCAATATAATTATCATAACTAACATAACCTCTACCTGCATCACAAACTCTAAAACTTTTAATCCACTCACTTTGCCAAATTTGATAGGTTCTCATTCGGTAAGTAGGATCTGGATTTAAAATATTATATAAAACGTATCTTCTTGAATCATTGACAATTTCTTCTTCATTTGATCTAACATTTGAATCTATCTCACCACCTTTGGTAACCCAACTATGGTGAATTCCACCTTTCAAATTCTCGATAGGTGAAAATTTACCTTGTCTTATATTTTGAAATTGATGAGCTTTTTGAGAACTTTTACGTGTATAATCAAAAGTTGCCCTAGAATCAATAAATCTAGCATAAGTTTCATCATTCAATTTGGCACTTTCCCAAGAATATTTACCATAGATCATTGTTAAATAAATGATACCTAGTGACCAAACATCACCTAATCTTGGATCATATTCTCTATCTTTTATAAATTGTTCTGGTGCAACATATCTTTCAGAACCGCAAGCACCCATTGAAAGTTGAACATCCTTCTCCCAAGCAGTTCTGAAAACGGCAGAAGTACCAAAATCAGTTATCTTTAATTGACCTTTTCTTGTTAATAATAGATTTTCAACTTTAAGATCATTATGAGAAACACCAACAGAATGTAAATAAGTAATTGCATTAAGGATTTGTTTGAAAAAACAATCTGCTTCAACAATATTCAAACCATTAGTTAATGAAATTAAAGAGAATAAATCACCACATGGTATGAATTCCATGATTTCAGAATATGTCATTGAAACTGGGTCAACCATCAAATCGTAGACATTTATAACAGCTTGATGAGTTAAAGATGATGAAATCATGAATTCAGAAGTAACTCTATTTCCGAAATGATGTAACGATTCACCCTGTTTTCTTTTAATTTGTTTGATTGCAAAATAAATTTTTGTCTTATTGACAGTTTTAGATGAAATACAGACAACACCATAAGAACCTTTACCTACAACACCTTCAATATTACCATATTTTTGAGCTAATGTCAACTTAACTTTGCCTTCCTTCTGCTTTTCTCGAAGTCTAGCTTTGAATTTTTCTGGATTCTCAATTTTATTCATCATACTATTGATAAGGAAAACTTGTTCCTTACCAATGATAGGCTCAATCATCATGTTATCAATTTCATCATCAAAATCATCATCATCACCATCATCATCGTCATCATCATTATCATCATCATCATCATCATTATTATTATTACCTGCATTATCATTGTCATCTTCTTCAGAATTATCTTTCTCGTTATTAATTTTGGTGGTAACTTCATTAACTGAATCATCCGAATCATCAATCTTAATATCTTTTGCATAATCACCTTCGCTTTCGTATTCATCATCACTATTATAATGAACTGTTAGCCTTCGAGATTGTCTACTCCTTGCACTTTTGTTACTTTTAGCATAATTTGAACCTGAAGAACTATTTACACTTTGCTTTCTTTTCACCAGTTGCTTTGGAGTCTTTAACTGACCTGCACTATCGACACTTGCATCATCATCATTACTTTCATTATCATCATTACTTTCATCATCGTACTCGTCATCATCATCTTCATCATCATCGTCATAATTCCATATATAGTTTTTTGGATTATTTTTAACTCTCATCAAAGTACCTGAATACTTATCAGGTAAAAGTGAAACTGATTGCTCAATGATTGCAAACTCTTCCTCAGATTCTGATCTTGTTGAATCCTTTTTCTTCATCCAACTGAAAAAGTTATTAGTTGGTTTGTTAAGACTAGTCTTATACTTTGTATAATCATGCTCATGAGATCTACCATGATCATAAATACAAATTCTATTACCCAATTTAATAACCTGCTCTCTTTGATGTTTCAAATGAGTTGATCCATAATTTACAGTTTCTGTGTGTTTTAAACCCATTGAGCTTCTAGGATCTCTCTCTTTATGAAAACCAGATTGTGAATTTTGAGAACTGGACGGAGTCTGTCCCTCTCTTATCGAGGAAGTGTCATAACTACCTGGATTATGATGTTGAGAATTCAATTGGCCAGCGGAAATAGTCGAAGATCTAGCCCTTGTCTTTTGAGAAGAGACAGAACCAATTTCCTGATTTAACTTTTTCAGAGTATCTTCTTCATTGATATAAGGAGTGGTATCATTATTAGGTAGATGCTTGTTTGTTAAGTGTATTGAATGTGATGTGGAAGGTATATTTGAGGTTCTACCCATTGTTCGATCGGGGATCGGTAATGCTGGAGTATGGATTATTGGAGTTTTCAGAGACCTCGCAGATTGAGGGTAATCATGGTTGGCATTAGTAAACTCTGTATCTAATTTCGGGAGATTCTTCCTTGATATACTGGTAGAAGAAGAAATTTTCTTTAAAGAAGCTGAATCCGACGAATTTGAGTACTGTGGAACAGCAGAATTACTTTCATTATTCCCTAGAAACAGGTTTTTGAACTTCTGAGAAACAGAAGAGCTTCTATGCACTTTACCCTTCTTATTAACTGTTGGCTCTTCATAGTCATGAATCGATGACGCAATTGAAGCATTAGAGTGGACTGAGTTCAAAGACAAGGATCCGACGTTATTTTGGCCCTGAGTGAAAGCCGGCGATATTTTTGGAGACACCAACGGGGTACTGAGACCTGAACTGGAGTTCGACGTCTGCTGTTTCGGCTCTTTCTTGAACAATGGCATGGATGGATGGTGATCGAGAAAAGCGGAATAGGGGGTGAGGGTGTGTTTCTGTGTCACTGGTGCTGTTTCCTGTGGCTGCGTCAAACGGAGAATAGGGTGTTTGCTGTAGAGCGGTCTGTGTGGTCTGGTCTGAGTCTGCGGTTGGTGCTGTGAAGCTGCTGCAGAGGCCTGCTGCAAAGACGGAGTAGCGGCACGTCCTGCCGTCTGTATAGCACCTGCACCTGCACCTGCACCTGCATCGAGCTCACGCTGCTTACGCAGCTGCGTCCGCACTAGCCGTCTGCGCTTTCCCTTTTCGGTGCCCAGAAACTTTTCACCGTCTCCACCGTCTGCAACGTTTGCACTGTGTGCACCTGGTTTCCCCTTCTGACGAGCAAACGACGGGGAAACATGAGTGAAGCCGTTGCAGCTGCAAGTGCCGTTGCACTGCTGTTGGTTTTGGGAGGAAAACGTGTGCTTCTTGTCACCATTTTGGCGTTCACAGCACTGTTTTATTTTGCACCAAAATCTAGCTATGCTGTAAACTCAGCAATAAAGAAACCTTTACGATCCAGAAGGGGCAACAAGGCCAAAGTCATCACTGCAGACATCCAGAAACTGAAAAGGGCGAACCCTAATGTGGATTTATATACCGCAAATATGGTTACTTTGAAAGAGTCACCAATCTACATTTTCTATTCGTCACTTACAGGTGCATCGAGAAGAGTTGCAAAGCAACTCCAAACAGCTTTGATCAGTTCTCAAAATGATATTAAAGAGGACCAGATCCATCTTATGTCATTAGATGATGATATCGATGATCTAGATAATTACTTCTTGAATATACCGCAGACTTCTAATGATAACGATACCCCACCACCTATTTATATTCTAGTTTTACCATCATACGAGTCTGATTCACCTATTGATTATTTCCTCGAATTTTTAGAAGATACTGCAACAGATTTTCGTGTTGATAAATATCCTTTGAAAAAATTGTCAGGTTTCACAGTTTTAGGTTTAGGAGATTCTGAATCTTGGCCTGAATTATTTTGTTATCAAGCAAAATTAGCTGATAAATGGTTATCAAAATTAGGTGCTAGAAGAATCTTCCCATTAGGTCAACTATGTATGAAAAATAATATTACAAAGAAGAGTGAAGATTATATTAATAGATTGATAGATGTTTTAGGTGATGATGAACCATTCCTTTATGAGGAGAATGATCCAGAAGCTACCGATGATGAATTTGAGGAAGAATATAATGAAGGAGACAATGATGATGGTTCTAGTGAATCTGATGGTTCCGATGAAGGTACATTAGTGGATATGGAAGATTTATCAAAATCTGAAAAGTCTAAGAAGAATAACGTACAAACGATGAAGAAACAAATGGTTGCATTGAATTCTCCAACTTACAAATCGTTAACAAAGCAAGGATATACAGTTGTTGGATCTCATTCAGGTGTTAAAATTTGTAGATGGACAAAATCTGCTTTAAGAGGTCGAGGATTTTGTTATAAATTTACATTTTATGGTATTAATTCTCATAGATGTATGGAAACGACACCATCATTATCATGCTCTAATAAATGTGTTTTCTGTTGGAGACATGGTACAAATCCAGTTGGTACTACATGGAGATGGGAAGTTGATAAACCAGATTTAATTCTTAATGGTGCATTAAATGGTCATTATAAGAAAATTAAACAAATGAGAGGTGTACCTGGTATTTTAATGGATAGATTTGAGGAAGCTTTTACTGTTAAACATTGTGCATTATCTTTAGTTGGAGAACCAATTTTCTATCCTTATATCAATGATTTCTTACAAATGTTACATGAAAAGGATATTTCATCATTTTTAGTTTGTAATGCTCAACATCCTGATCAATTAAGAACATTGAGTAAAGTTACACAATTATATGTTTCAATTGATGCACCAAATAAGGAAGAATTGAAAACTGTTGATAGACCATTATTTAGAGATTTTTGGGAAAGATTGGAGCAATGTTTAGATATTTTACGTACAGTTCAATCACACCAACGTACAGTTTTCAGATTAACACTTGTTAAAGGTTTCAATATGTCAGAATCAGATGTTGGTGGTTATGCCAATTTAGTTGAAAGAGGTTTACCATCATTAATTGAAATCAAAGGTGCAACATTTTGTGGTTCAAGTGAAGGTAATGGTAATCCTTTAACAATGCAAAATATACCATTTTATGAAGAATGTGTCTCATTTGTTAAGAAACTTGATATGGAATTGAATAATAGAGGTTTAAATTATGGTTTAGCAGCTGAACATTCACATTCTTGTTGTTTCTTAATTGCAAGTAAGAAATTTTATCAAAATAATGAATGGTATACACATATTGATTACAATAAGTTCTTTGAATTGCTTAAAAGTGGTAAAAGTTTCGATAAAATGGAGTATATCGCCAAAACACCTGAATGGGCATATTTTGGATCAGAACAAGGTGGTTTCAATCCAGCTGATACAAGGTGGAATCGTAAGGAGGAGAAAATGAAGAAGAAACTTGAAAGAGAAAATAATGCAAATGCAAATGCAAATGCAAATGTGGAGGCAAATGCCAACGTTGAAACTGATAACTAAAGGCTTCTGTTTGGAGATTTTCTTTACTTAATATATTCCTTTACTATAAATCTTGTATAAACAATAATTTCATTCTTTTTTTTTGTTTTCTTTCTTTTCTGAACAATGGTTAGTAAACTATCTACAGAGAACGTTTTGATCGAAAACAACCCAAGATACACAATTGATCATTTGTCTTCCTTGGATTGTTCTAACATCTGTCTTGCCAATTCTGCTCTTCTTTGCCTATCCTTCATTTCTTTATCTCTACGCTCCAATTCATCGATCCAAAGTTTCTCCCTAATCTTCGCCTTTTCAATGGCAAGCTCTTCATCAGATTTTTTATTTGATGAGAAAGCTTGATCATAGTACATTGAACCGAAAATAAGCGCTATAATAGTGAAACCTTGTAGACCTACACGCCAACGGAACCAAAATTGGGCCTTTGGCGCATTACCGGTACGCACACCTTTAGCTGCCATGATAACGGCAGCAGTAGTTGCAAGACATCCGAGCGGAACGAGCGGTTGCTGTTTGGATCTGTACATGATCTTTTCTAGGACAGACATGCTAAACAATTGAAAAAAGCGGGATATGGTTTGAAGTATGTTAGTAACTGGTATGTGTTTCTTTGCCTTGCGACCAAGACAATACTTACTCTTCCATGGGATCGTCAAAGGACGATGGGTAGTTCTGCGAAGCCATCGTGGGTGGTGCTGGTGGTGTTGGAGATGGAGATGGAGCTGGTGCTTGCACAGCAGCAGCTGCGTCTGCTATCTCTTACTTGCCTCCAGAGACATCCGCAATTTCAAACCCCTACTCCACGCGAAGAGACAGAGACTCATTCCTTCACAGCTCACAGCTCACAGCTCACAGGTCACGGCCACGGCGCAGGTACGAGTAGTCCTTGGGCGCCATCACAAGGCCACGGCCCTTCGTGGCGCCCCGGTACACGGTTTCGACGATGTCCACCAGCTCCTGCACGTCTTCGATCACAAAGTCGAGCTGGTTGTTGTTGCCCGTGCCGAAATCGCACATCACGTGCTTGTTGCGGTAGAAGAACATTATCGTGCTTGGTTCACGGAGCTCGTACATTTCGTTGAAGTCTGTAACGACGTTGATATCGCAGGTGTAGACGGCCGCAAACCGGGCCACCAGTGGTGCCATCTTGGCCAGTTTCTCGTCCATCAACAAACATTCTCGTGTCCCCGGTCTTCCAAACCTGATCACAACAATCCTCTCACTCTCCGATAGGATTGCCTGGTCCACATGCCATCCCGTTCTCAGATCTTGCAAAAACGCAGACTCCATCTCTCAAAAAGACACTATACTGCGTACTGTAGCAGGCGTGCCGTTCAGCTAACTGACTAACTAGTAGGTACTGTTTTCGTTTGCAGCGAGGGAAGGTGGCGAGCCTCATTCTGGAAATATGACATACTGTGCATCAATTTTGTGAGGCGCAATTCAGCAACGGTTCTCAATTCAAGGAGGCAATCGGCAATTGGGTATCGTCTTCGATTACAGTACAACAACACACACAGTTCAATGTCCGGTGCTCAAGCTTATGATCCATATAACCCATTCTCCGATGATGCAGCCCGTGAGTTGAGTAATCAATCCCCTACTCCATTTGCTGAACAATCGAATAAGGATGCATCTCGTTCAAAACTTCAAGATTTACAGAATACCTTGGATGATACAACCGGTATGATGAGGGATAACATTGAAGCAATTAACCAACGTGGTGAAGTTTTAGAAGATATCGATAATAGAGCTTATAGTTTACAAAATAATGCAACGCTGTTTAACAAATCTGCTAATCAGGTAAGGAAAGATATGTGGAAGAAAAACCTTAAATTGAAACTTTGTGTTGCTATAATTATTATTGTCATTCTCATTGTGATTATTGTGCCAATCGTTGTACATTTCACATGATTTGAAGCTCGATGTTTTATGTTGATTATCCTATCTTTTTTTTTTGTTTGTACATTCAATCTATATCTCCTTTAATTAAAATTGTATTATTTACCTAAATCTATTCCCCTCCCTTCATCATTCCAACTTTGTTCTAATTATTACTTACTCTAATACATGATAAATCTTATAAATTGTTGAGAGAGGAGAAGGAAAGAAAAAAAAATTAAAGAAAAATATATTACCGAAATTAGTTTGGTGATTGATATTGTGCATTCATTGTAGATAACTCAACGATACGTCTAATTGTTGGTAGATTCAAACGTGCTGGAACATATGCTTCAATCTTATTGAATGGTCTCAAATCAATCTGTCTAAATGGATCTTCAAATAATGTATCCTTATTAACAGGTTCTAAATAATCTGTTTGTCCACTTTGTCTAACTTTATCAGCTAAACCTTGTGAAATTACAGGTGAAATTGGTACTTCATAATCTGCAACATGATAAAGTGCAAATAGTTTCTGAATTTGAACAGGTTTTAAACTATGACAAATTTCATAAATTATATCTAAATCTTCTGGTGTATTCTTTCTTAATTGTAATAATTTTGAAACTTGGAAAAGTTGTGAAATATGATCAGAAGCATCTTCAACACCATGACTTTTACACCATTCATCAAGTCTCATAATATTATAATTAAGTTGTAAACCTCTTTTCCATGATAAGAAATTACGACGCATAATTAAATCATTGAAACAACATGCATTAACAAATTTCAAAAGTTCTCTTAAAACATTTGTAATAACCGGTTCTTCAATATGATAACATTTCATTGCCCAATAAACATTATTGAAAAATGTTAAAACATCATCCATCTTATATTTTGGTTCCTTTTGAAACATTTTAGAAATTAATGGAGATGATTCTTGTGCAATAAATCCAGGTAATGATTGTCCAAGAACAACAGCAGAAATTGCCTTCTTTTCTAATATAGTCATAATCTTTTTCATCCATATATTATAAATATTATAAGATAATGACTCAAAATCTTCCTTTGCATCAATAATTAATTTCAGGAACATCTTATAATCTTCTTCTCCCATTGATTTTGCAATTTCTGCATTTGCTGAAACTGTTGCTTGAGCATATGAAACAAAAGAATATAATTCATGAGTATTAGTTAACCAATATGCACCATAATTGATTATATCATCATCATTCAATTCAGTAACCATATTTTGAATAACTGAAAGAACTTCACCGAAAAAAGTTTCAGAATGTGATGTCAAACCTAATCTCCACATATCACTTAAAATAATAATGATAATTCTTGCAGGGAATAAAACTTCCTTTTTATTTGGTTGAGCAGCAACTAAAGTATTAGGTAATACCAAACCTTTAAATAATCCTTCAACAACTTCCTTATGTAAAGTTTGAGAATCTTCAAGTAATCCTAATAATTCCATATTTATAGCTTCTAATTCATCATCTTCACCTTCTTCAAAATCTGCATTATTAGAAGCAGATTTTGATTCATTAAATGCTAGAGCTGCAGAACCATTGGAAACAACACCTAATGTAGTATTGTTGAATTTTCCACTACTTAAATGATCTTGTAACTCTTTTAATTCGTTTTTCAATTTTTCGACAGAATTATATAAAGTATCTTTCTCTTCATTTGATGAAAGTAACTCTTCTTGTGCCTTCTTCAATTGTTCAAGAGTTTCAGTTAATTCAGCTTTAATTTGAGCTTGAGATTCGGTCAATTCATCAACTTTCTTCCTTGCAGTTTCATAATCTAGTTTGGTTTGCTCAATCTCTTTATTTAACATGGTGATATTCTCTTGATATTCGGCAATTTGTGCAGAATGTTCGTCATTGATTTTCAAACTTTGAGCCTTAAAATTAGCATGCTCTGTTTGAGTTTTCTCAACAAGTTGTTGTAATAAAGTCATTTCTGTTACCAATTTAGCATTTTCTTCAATTTTACTACTCAAAGATTGTGTTAATTCAATGACTTTGTTTTCAAGACTATATTGAACTTCTTGAAGTTTATTCAAAGATTTTGCTTCTTCCTTTAATTGTAAGAATTGTTTCTTAGCTAAAAGTCTACGAGTACTTGATTGAATAATAACAGCAGCTCTTCTAGTCTTGTGAGCTTCCCTTCTAGCCAAATAACCTCTACTAATAGATTGAATTTTAATTGCTGCATTATTGATTTGATTTTTATGAATACTATTTCTAAGTAATGAACCACGAATTCTAGATTGAAGTTTGACAACAGAATTGATTGCAATTGTAAGTTTATTTCTAACAGCGTTACCCTTTAATAAGGATTGAATCAATATACCTGCATTCTTTTCCTTTTCCCTTTGTATTCTGTCTCTCACTAAGAAACCTCTAATCAATGATTGTAATTTTATGGAAGAAATTCTTGCTTCTTGGAATTGTTTCCTTGCTGGGTATCCTCTCAAATATTTTTGAATTATAATAGCAGATTTTTTATGTTTATCACTCTTCATTTTCTCTATATTACCTAGAATTCCGGCTTTGAAGAAAACTTTGGTCTTACCAATTTGATAACTATGATCATCTTTGATTGTTTCATCTAAGAAGTTTTTAGTAAGAGAGATCAATTTATCTTCTGAAATTTCTCCTTTCAAAATCTTTGCACGCTCTTCAGAATCAAATAGAACATTAAAAGAATCAACAAATTCAGGGTATGACATCTTAGATGGGAAACCAGCACAAGATATTTTAATTGTTTCTAGAACACCACAAGCCCTCAATTGAGACAAAACCATATTTGGATCAAATTCCCATGCTTTCTTTTCTTCATTAGGTTTGATACATCTTATATAATGGACATTACTTGAATTAATAGTATTCATTAATTCAATTAAAGATCCTTTAAATTTGGAACCCAAAGTTTCCTTACCAGGAGCTTTACGTCCCGGTTTTACTTCTTGCTTTTGATCTTCTGCCGCAATATCTGCTTTAGATAAAACTTCAGATAAAAAGTTATTGGTTGTATTTTTCAAAGTTTCCTTCTGACCATCAGAGACAGTATCTCTATTCTTCTCAACAAAACCTTCAGTATCATAGGTAACATCTAAAGCATAATGAGCAATGATGAATTTATTATTACCAAATCTTGGTTTCTTAAATACTTTATCGGTTGGAGGTTTAGCAAGGTTTTGATATAATTTGTCTGTCCATTGTTCATCAGAACCGGAAGGTAATCTAGCTTCTTCATTCAGAAGGTCTAAAACACCTAATTTCTTTTCAATTACATCGATACAAGGTTGATTATCAGAGAATTCGATAAAAGACCATTCAATTTGTTCTTCGACATATAGTTGTTGTTCCAATTTGAAAACATGTTGAGTGAATTCTTGTTGTAATTTTTCATTCGCATAATTGATACAAAATTGTTCAAAAGAGTTTTTCGCAAAATGTTCAAAACCATAAATATCCAATACACCGATAAATGTTGAGATTTGAGATTCAACTTCAGGAGGACATAAATCTGAGTTGATATAGCTAACCAACCAATCAAAGAGATTATGATAAATATATTTGGCTACAGCATCTCTTGCATTAATTGCTTCATTATATTTTAAATCGGTATTAATAGTTTCAAATCTAGTTTTGATTTGCTTTTTAACTGTCCATTTAGCAAACAGAACAGGATCTAGACCTAAAAGTTCACAAGCTTTCACCAAATTTGGTTCCTCTGATGATAATGTGGCATTATTTTTAGTTTTAGGAATTTCAATATTACCTAAATGTAATAAACCTGATAAAATTTTAAAAATTTCCAATTGTTTGTCATTATCTATGCCAATCAAAGTTAAAGCATTACGAGTGTCATTAAATTCTTTTGAATCATCGACACCTTCTATTTGAGAAACACCACCTTGACTTAGATAATAGAAATCTTCAACATTTTCTAAGTGAATTGCCTTTTTAGTTTCATCATCCAGTCCTCTAATCATCTGATAGAAAATATGATAGTTTCTTTCTGATTTTGGTTGAAAGACAAGTCTTGATCTTTCCAATAGGTAAGTTCTTATCTTGGCAGCACAAATAACTGTATCTTGATTGAACAAGATTTCCAAATATTTACCAAATCTTGAAGAATTATCATTCCTAGTAGTCTTAGCATTACCGAAAGATTCCATAATAGGGTTTGTAGCTAAAATTTGCTTTTCAATTTCAGACATATCGTGGTCATTATGATCCGAATCAACAGTTGCAAAATATCTCATAATATATTTAGCAGAAACAGTTTTACCAGCACCGGATTCACCAGAAACAACAATAGATTGATTCTGCTTCCTGTTCATCATGCATCTATAAGCTTCCTCAGCAATTGCAAACAAATGAGGTTCTTCATCACCTCTCCTAGTATTTGCATATCTCTTAATCCTGTAGTTGGAATACAATTCGTCATTTCTTTGGAATGGGTTAACAGCAATCAAAACAATACCGGAATATGTGTAGATGTTGAACTGCGAATACCTCAATTTGATGACATTTAAGACCGAAGGTTCGTTCAAATGCGATAGCGTGGTTAGGTCCTCAACGTTTTCTGCCTGGTTCCTCATGAGGGGAACCTCAGGATTGGTATCATCAAGATTATCGGTAGTGATTGTGATGACACGCTCAGGATCATTTTCCACTTCCAGAACGATTGTGTACTTGTCGTTATCGTGGGTGATTTTCTGAACTTTGACAGCAAGCCATCCCAGAGTCTCGTCGGGTATCCAACACAGACTACCTACATCTAGCTGGACAGTGGACATGGTGCGCAGTAGTCGTTTGGTGCAGAGAGGAGGCGTGAGCGTGGATGTGGTGTATAAACGTGTTGCGTTGAGGCCTCTTGACCACCAAACACAAACATTGATCCCTGCACGATTGCGAAGCGTTGAGATCGCCGCTGCGCGGATGGTGGATCTTGCTCTTGAAACACGAAACACGCAGGTCGCAACGCGAACAGCAAGCGCAGGTTGCTGCTGGTCAGAAGAGCTGGGCCCAGACGGGCGTCGTGGCAGCGGACAGAACAGACATGTTGTGTTTGGCCTGGTAGAGAGGCGATTGGATTGCTTGTTCAAAGCACAACGCCTACTCCGTGTGGGCGGCAGAGACACGACCCCGAAGAACCCTGAAGCTGCTCCCCCTTGTCCACACAACTCCGCTGAGCCCCCGCCGATCGACGCAGCAGAGCAGAGAGAAAAAAGCGGAGGCTCAGTGTTTTGCGTTGGCGGCTGGGCAGGAAACAAAAAACGAGGCTGGTGAAGGTGGAAGTTTCGGACACACTTTAAGTGGTTGCTGCAGGTAGAGAGAGATAGATACGGAGGTCCAACTGATCTGGGCTGCTGCAGCATTCCCCCCATTTGCCGACACACAAGATAGTACATGTCGTCCGATTCTGCGGCCGACAAAGAGGCCTCTGAAATCTCCCTGATAGAGCAGGTCTGCTTCACACCAGTGAAAAAAGCCACTACTCGTCGAAGACTGGATAAGATTGGGTTTTCTTCTCCAGCCAACGACGCTGAAACACCTAGGAATACCACTGCAGATGACTATAACACAATGTATGAGGTAGCCACTAACAGCACTCTACCATACACCCACCAATCAAATAGGTCTGCCTCGTCGTTTACTCTTCCCAAGGTTTTAGATTCTACACTGAACAAGCTTCATTTATCTAACAATAGCAGCTCGAATATCATGGGTCCGAGCCAATCCAAGCTTCCTTACAAACCAAGTCGATCCAATTCTGCTGTTTCCGTCAATACAAGCAGCAGATCAAACTCGTTCGGCAATGTGCAGCCCCCATCTTCTTCTTTTACTAAAAAGATCAGCCAGGGTACTCCCTACTTATCACCAAAGAAATCAAACAGCAGATACTTAGCTACTTCAAACGACCATACGTTGCAGCTAAATACATCCTCCGATGTTAATAGCTCTACCAAACTTTATCCAGCACCCACTGCCTTACCACAATTTAATCATATCCAGTCAACTGTTTCCACTACTACTCCCTCACATAGAGTAGCTTCTCCGCCTTCGGTGGTCGTTCCACCGACTGTTATTGAACCAACCAAGAAAGTGATGTCCGATACATCTAACAGTGATGCTCATGGCTCAAATGCAAATACCGATTCCGGATCGAGTACAAGCTCTAAAATGAATAAGAGGAATATGATTCCAGCTGGCGGTTTACTCAAGGCTGCAGCTAAAACTGTGCATAATAGACACCATCCGAGCTGGAGTGTTGGATCTATAGCTACAAATGAAACCGAAGATGACCTCAATGGTTCCGAGCGTAGTTTTAAAAATCCGGAAAATCAAGATCACTTTAAAGTCACAAATTTAACATTTGATAGAACAAAGCAGAACTATACAGCCAACACTACAAGTTCCAATAACGGTTCTTTCATCGATAATACCTCCAAATTGCATCTCATCTCTCCGTTGATTATTAGGGATTTCGAGATTCTTCATGACTCGATCAAACTAGGTATGAAGAAAAAATCAGAATCTTTGGACCATGAAACTCAAGAATTGCTCGATGAATTGGATAAAGGTTATCGAAACCTTGAAAAAATCTATAACTATTATATTGAGAAAAGTAACGATCTTGATCAATTCATTGACGATATGTCCAATTTCAAGAAATCCGAGATAGAGAAATTAAGTCCTAATATAATGTGTGAAAATTTAAGTGATCTTGAAGTTAGAATTAAACAGGTGAAAGAAAACATGTCATCTACAAAGGATAATTTAAAATCATTTGGGAATAAATTAACCGTTTTACAGGAATTAAAGTACAACAACGAAGAACGTTCCAAACATTTGAAAAATGTCCTAGTTGTATCTTCAGCTGTTTTGGTTGTAGCACTGGCCATTAAAAAAATCTGTTTCTAATCAATATGAACCTTTTCTAAGCAATTCTATCTATATATAATACATTATCATTCATAATCTCTATATCCCATATTTACATGTACGTTAACATTACCTATAGCATTTTCAAAGGCATATTCTCAAACATACCATCATGAAGTGGTATTAAAACCTCATCAGGTATCTCATTATCTTCTCCACTAATGGAAGAGAAAACGCTAGAACCGTTCGAAAACATTCTTTGCAGTTTATCACTATTACTTGCTGAATCATTTTTATCACTCTCCTCAAGAATCCAGCGTAACTGAGCTTCTTTCAAATCTTGTGTATGTTCCATAATACTTTCAACATTATCTGCCATACCCAGTGATTTGATTTGCAAAACTTGTGTCAAAGTTAAAATATGCATGAGTCTAATTGGTGCGTCAGCGATATGTTGATCTTTACACCATTCTAAAAGAATTGACAAATTAGATTTTATTAAATTGGACTTTCTGGCACTTAAATACTGAGGGTTTTTCATTAGCTTATTAAAAGCTGCAACATCGATATATGTTAATAAATCTTGCAGTACAGATCTCGTAACAATTTCTTCAAAACCATTAATCTTCAATGAAAGGTAAACACTATTGAACACATGAATTAAATCAAGCATTTTATATCTGGCACCCTTTTGAATCATGTATTTGAAATACTTATGAGCATTCTGCTGAACAGCGAAAACAGTATCATCTACTGCAA
The DNA here is from genome assembly GCA_030555725.1 of Pichia sp. yHMH446. Taxonomy (NCBI): domain Eukaryota; kingdom Fungi; phylum Ascomycota; class Pichiomycetes; order Pichiales; family Pichiaceae; genus Pichia; species Pichia sp. yHMH446. Next base: position 53,860 of record JANIWQ010000058.1, read on the forward strand.
TAGCATATAAAACTTTTCTATCCAAATCTTTGAATATCCTTCGAATCCAGTAATGATACATTTGCCCAAATATAGTATCACAATATCTTTTCACGATTAACAACATCTTTAAATATTTTTTTCTTTCAACACCAGTAATTTCAGTCCGTAAGTCTTGCATTGCCTTTGTTCTTTCATCAGCAATTTTGATTCTAATTCTATTAACATTGTTAAGTAGAAAAGTACCTTTATTGAGTACATCATCAATATCAGATTCATGTGTTAATTCAGATTTTAATATATTAAGACATTTCCCCAAGAAAATTGTTGCTTGGTCAATCATACCTTGATTCCACATATCGAGCAATAAAATATTGACTAACCTTGATGGAAGCGCCATTTCTCCCAATTCAACAAACATTCTGGAATCATCAATCGGTGACTCCAAATTAGATAAGAGAAGTTGGGCTGTTAATGTGGGTGCAATTTTGGAACTTTTCATATACTCACTCAAATCAGCAAGGCTAGATCTAAAATTTCTTTGCAAATGTGTTTCAATAGGTAGGCTTTCATCGAACACAATACCTTCAGAAATTGAATTACGTTTATTAGTAACTGATGTTTCCATTTTTTCAGAATACTTTGCTCTCCTTGTTACATGTTTGAGGATATCAATATCATTACTCATTTTTTCTTGAATTCTCTTGCTCAAGTAGGTGTTTTTGTCTCCATCGCAATCAAATTGAGAATCCCCAAGTTTCTCACTAATAATATTCATACGTTTCACAATCTGATCTGCCACCATTTTAGATCCATTTGCTGGAGGAATCCCCATAACAGATTCCTTTGTCACATCTGCAGGTAAACATTTTTGTATCGACATCCAATAAACTCGTTCTTTCTCTGTTTCTTTCTCAGTATCATACAAACTCGTTGATTTGCTAGATAATGAACCATCTTCCATAACATCATATCGAATATTATTGTTAAGAGAATTCAGGGTTTCCAAACGATCAAGCTCCTTTTCTGTTTGCAAAGTAATCAAAGCATCATTCGGAAGTTGCAATAAGTCATATTCTGCTGATAAATTTTCCTGTTTAGCTGACAGACGTTCTCTTTCAATTTTTAACGCTTCTTGTTTTTCTTTCTCCTCTATGGCTGCAATCTCTGCAAGCCTTTGCTTTTCAATTTCTTCTGCTTCTTCTTGTAGTTTCTTCCTCAAGGCATTACATTCGACTCGTGCAGTATATCCACGAACTAGAGACTGTAAGCGTACAATCGCAAACAAAAGTAATCTAGCTTTTTTCCTTGATAAATATCCTCTTATCATGTTTTGCGTAAACAAAACTGATTTTAATTGCAATTCAATATCAAATCTTACAATTTGACCTCTAATCAAAGATTGTAGTTTTATTAAAGACAGCTTAGTTTCAAGATAATGTTTACGACCAATGTACGACCTTACATTCTTCTGGATGATCACACATGAAGCATTGATGCGGTTGGCTTTGGCAATTTCAAGCTGGCCCAAAACACCATTTCGGAAAAACAGCTTGGTTTTACCAGCTTGAAACAAAGTGTGATCTTCAATTGCAGTTTTGAGTAGTTTAATAGAAAGTTTTTTGATAGTTTCAAAATCTAGATGATCCATATTTTGGATCATATCCATATCTTCCGCTGAATAAAGAATTTTGAATCTTTGTAAGAATTCTTCATAAGTGTATTTCGATGGAAAACCAACCAATGATATGCGAATCGTTTCGAGAACACCACAAGCCCTGAGCTGTGATAAAACCATTGAACTATCAAATAACCAAGGTTTCTTCTCTTCATTAGGTTTGATACATCGGATATAATGAGCATCAGTTGAGCGTATAGTATCCATTAAATCATTCAAGGATTTTTTGAATATCAACCCTGAAGTTGGTTTTCTATTTCTATTTAAACTCCGCCTTTTATTTTCTATCGGGGTTGGTAACTCTAGCATCGATGTTTGGCTCAAAATTTCTTTCAAAAAATCATTTGTTGTTGCTTTCAATACTTCATTCTGGGCATCTGAAACAGTATCACGATTTTTCTCTACAAAACCTTCAACCTCATAACTTACATCCATTGCATAATGTGATACAACAAATTTGTCACTCCCAAATCTTGTCTTTTTAAAAACTTCATGAAAAGGTGGAGCTGTATACAAGTGAAACATTTTTTCAGCCCAAGCAGTATCTGTACCAGATGGAAGTCTACACTGTTCATCTAACAAAGATATTATACCATCTTTATTTTCGATCAAATCGATACAGGGTTGATTATCCAAATATGTGATAAATGACCATTCAATATCTTCTTTGATATATTCTTCTTGTTGTAATTTGAAAACGTGATGAGTAAACTCTTGTTGAAGTTTTTCATTAGCATAATTGATGCAAAATTGTTCAAATGAATTTCTCTCAAAATGTTCAAACCCATAAATATCTAATACACCAATAAATGCAACTTCCTTTTTGGCAGACTTTGTATTTGAAAGGTCATTATTTATATAATTTACTAACCAATCAAATAAGAGTGAATAAATATGTTTGGATATTGAATCTCTTGCAACGATAGCTTCATGATGCTTCATTGTGGATGCTATATTATCTGACCTAGTTGATATTTTCTTTTTACTTATCCATTTGGCAAAGTCTTGCGTTTCTAATCCCAATAATTTACAAGCTAGTATCAGGTGAGGATCATCAATGTGAATAACTGCATTATTCCTTGAGTTTTCTATATTTATATTCCCTATATGTAATAAAGCAGCAAGAATTTTGAAAATTTCATATTGTTTATCCTTCTTTAAACCAATTGTTTCAAGTGCATTTCGTGTAATATCAAATTCTTGTTTATCGTCAATATCTTTAATTTCACTTGTTTTCCCCTGATACAAATAATGATAATCTTCAACATTTTTCAAACCAAATTCTTCTTTCTCTGAATCAGATAATCCACTTAAAATTTGATAAAAAATATGATAATTACGTTCTTGAAAAGATTGATAAACTAAACGTGATCTTTCAAGTAAATAAGTTTGAATTTTAGCACCACAAATGAAATAATCTTTATCGAATGAAATTTTCAAATATTTTCCAAATCTTGAAGAATTATCATTCCTAAATGTTTTAGCATTACCGAAAGCTTCCATTATAGGATTTGTTGCAAGTATTTGATTTTCAATTTCAGTTTTATTTAAATTTGAATCATCATGAATTGAAGCGAAAAATCGCATTATATATTTAGCTGAAACAGTTTTACCTGCACCTGATTCACCAGAAACTATAATTGATTGACTTTTACCAGTTTTTTTCAGAAACTTAAAAGATTCATTAGCAATTGAAAATAAATGTGGTGAATTATCAGATTTACTTTCAACATTTTTATATTTTGAAATTATTTCAATATTATAAAGTTTATCAATTTTCTCAAAAGGATTCATTGCAATTAAAACAATACCTGAAAATGTATAAATTATTCTCCTTTGATACCTTAATTTAACAGAATTTAAAACTGATGGTTCATTTAAATGTGATAATGTTGTTAAATCATCAACAGTATCATCAATATTTTTAAGTTTCGGTAATTTCTCATTATTTTCATTCAAATCTTCAGTTTCAATTTTAATTATTTCTTCATTATCAATTTTAGGATCATCATATATTAGTTCAATACAATATTTCCTCCTTGTCGTATCGTAATCTAATTTCTTTATACGAGCAGAAAGCCACCCAAATTGCTCATTTGGAATCCAGCAATTTGTACCCACTTCAAGTTTCATATATTGGTAACCTTAGGTATATCTTATTTCTCTTGACTTACAATAAAATTAAACACGTTAAATTGTTTTCGGTGATTGACAAAGTAACTGTAACGCGTGATTTATAGTATAATAAGGGACGGCGCATCGGACTAGCCTCATCAACAAGCGAATGAGCACATTGAGATTTTTTGAGTAGAGGATGATCGTGAGTACGGATTTTCTTTTTTTTTCTAAATCGTGAAAGTTTTATTTAATGTACATAAGAGGTTGTATAAGTTAAAGTTCTATAGAGTTAAATTAAATTTTAGAATTGAATAAATAATGTTGTTTCTTTCTTTTGTTTCAAAGATCAATGTTTTGTAAACAGATCGACATATCTTCTTCACTTAATGAACTAATATAAAGACATTTTGATAAAACTTCATAATTTAATTCAAAATTATAAAATTTTGACCATTCAATATATCTTAAAATATTTTTAACAGTTTCACCTATTTGTGAAATTTTCTTGAAATTTATCAAATCATAGTTTGAAATTGATTCTGTTTCAAATTCATCAATTGTATCAATTTCATCAATTTCAACAGATGGTAAAATTGTTGGCATTTCAGAACACATTGTTAAATCACTTAAACCAAGTGGTAAAAATGGTATAAAACCTTTAGATGGTATAATATTTTCAATTTCTTTCCTATAATTTTGGAAATCATTATGTGGAGAAGTTAAATCTTTTAATTCTTTAAATTTATAAATTGTTCCAGGATCAATACGAATCCATGTTGATTTTAATTGTTTCATTACTTCTGAATTTAAAGCTAACATTATTTGAAATAATGTACCATAATTTTGAATTTCACGACATTTTTGTGCTAATTGAATAAATCTAATTATTGCTAAAATTCTTAAATTATTTTCTTTACAAAGTAAAATTTCAGAAATAATCCAATTGTTAACAAGGTTGAATCTTAATGTAATTAATTCTAAACCTGATTTATCTGGAATATCAATCAATAATCTTAACCAAGAATTATAAGGTATCAATGGTTGATCCCATTTTAAATTGATCAATTCTTTCCAATCAATCTCCAATATAATATCACGTTCAATTAATGTCATTTGAGTAGCTAATATTTCAATATCATATTTGAAAATAAAAGGTATATGAAGCTTTTTATCCATAATTTGAGTAACAGATAATAATGGTTTATTAGTCTCTAAATTAGCCTTTGGAGTTGCAAGTAATGATTGAATCTCAAAATTAGATTTCTCACTTTCATCTTTGAGTAATTGACCAGTACTAATTCTAGTTAAAACACTTCCATTATCTTTATTCCTTTTATTTAAATGTTGACCTGATATTAAATTCATTTCAAGTTTATTATCATCTATTGGTTTATTACTTATTAATAAATCTCTAACTTGCTTTTCCAATTCAATTTCATTATTACTATCACCTGAATTAATATTATTATCAATAATATCAAATATTGGGGATGAACTTTTATTTGGAGATTCACAAACAACGGCAACTGCGTGTTTCCTATGTGAATCATCTTCATCGGTTTTAGAATCATTTAATCCGATTATAACTTTAGGATTAGAACGATCACCTCTAAGTTTACTTAATGTATAATTTAATGGATCACCATCTAATTTTTGATCAGGGATAGCAGCTAAATCATTTATATCATTAGGTGATAAAGCTGTATAACAAGCTTGAGATGCATTTGGTGATGGAATTATTGAAAGATTAGATTCATTATTTGGATTTGAAGAAACATAACCGAAGAAAGGTAGTTTTTGTAGAAATGAAAGAACTTCAATTGATTTACGTTCTTGAATATTATAAGTTGGAGAATTTATTGATGATTTAATGTTGGCTATAAAATTGATTTTAGATTGTGAATCGGTATCATCTTTGTCATTATTCTCTGAAATGTTATTAACTCTAAGATTTGAGAAGGCATGTTTCCTATTAAGAGGATTGGAAGTTTGCATCATCTGATCACTAAATGTAGAAGATTCAGAAAACTGTGAATCATATGTCATATAAGATTTTGTTGAAATTCCACTATTTCTATTTAAATTTTTAATCGATAATCCATTACTTCTATCAATTGAAATATTATCAATAGTATCAATATTATCAGTATTATCATCAATAGGATTGCAGTTTCTAATTTTTACAAGGATTTTAGAATCACTGATACATTTGCCCTTCCTTGAAATATATGATAATCTATTAAAACAAATATTATTTTGTAAACTAGCTCTATCTTTAGTTTGAGATGGTAAATTTTGGGTATATTCTTGATTATTATTTTCATTGTTAATTAAAATGTAATTAGAATTATTGAAAGATTTTTGAGAGTTATCTTCATCAGGGAATTCATTAGTATTATCTATAGTTTCCAATTCATTATTGAGTTCATTATCATTTAAAATACCATTCATATCAACGAATTGATAATTATTAGTGTCATCAACATTTAAAGAATCAGACCAATCAATTGTACATGAAGGAGTTCGGAAAGATTTCTCTTCAACTGATTTCAAATTAATTAAATTCTCTAATTCATTTTCATCAAATTTTGATACATTTCCCCTAGTTGGAGAATCTAATGGATTAAATTTATCCAAATCTAAAGAAATTGATAAAACGGATAATCTTTTACTATTTCTAAACTGTTTTGAAAATCTTTGTTTGAAACTTGGATGTTGAATTATTAATTGGTAATCTCTAATTAATAATTCTTCAAGATAATCCAGATTTTCTTCTGTAACTTTGATTTCTTTCTCCATAAATGATATGAGTTCACTTGAATCTGAATTTTCTAAATTTTTAACTGTATTATTCTCTCTTTCTGATAAATTTTCTGTAGGTGGAGTCATATAAAACATATTCTCCTTGCTATTTTGAATAAATAATGATTTTATAAAACTTCGCTTTTTAGCTTTAACCCTATTTTGCCCCCTATTTTGAATAGCTGGATCGTTTAATTTAGTTTTAGGGATTGAATTGGAATTGGAAGTGGAAACGGATATTGAATGATTTTGTAAATCTTGGAATACAGGTTTTTGAACAATTTCAGATGATGAATTAGCAGATTTAATTTCATTAATTTTACTATCATTGAAAATTCGAATATTACCACTAGTTGTGAATCCATAATTAATTGAATTGCCATCATTTTTATTCAAATCGATGAATCCAGAAATTGGACCAGTATCAAATAATGAAGTATAAATTTGATCTATACTTGAATTAATAGATTCTGAATTTTTCAAACGTTTGATATCAAATACATTGAGTGAATCTTTTGGGTAAAGAATTATATTTCCATCTTTTTTATTCGAATTAGAATTATTTTTAGGATCATTATTATTATTATTATCATTAGTATTTATCATATTTTTGTTTTTTCTTCGTAGATAAATTTCTAAAGGTGAAGAAATATTTGATTGTAAAGATGATTTCTTATTATTGAAGATATTAATAGTATTTGATGAGAGATTATTTTTCAATAAATCATTTAAATTATTATTTGAAGTATTTGGATTTTCAAGCATATTAATTAATGTTGATCTTCTAGTTGAAGGATCATTTAATTGATTTAAACCTAAAATTGATAATCTTGAATGATTCAAATTATTATAAGAAGAGATATTGAAATTCAATAAATCATTATCATCAATATTAATATAATCTATATTCCAATAAATTGAAGTTAAAGTTAGATAAATTTTTTTCAAATCTTTTAAAACTCTACATTGTAAATTTGAGAGATCATCACCTCTATATTTCTGAAATTTTGAAAATTCATTGATTGTATTAGTAAATAAAGATCTTAAAACGATATTATTGATGAAATCATCCTGGAAATGATTTAATAACCAATGTCGAATTGTAACAAAAGTTCTAATTAAAATTAATTTACCATTTAATTGAATGTCATTATCAGTAATATTAGATTCAACGATTGATGATGTTTTCTTTAAACTCCAAGAAAGTCGACAAAGTAAAAGTTCAAGTAATGGTAATGGATCCATATAAGATCTAAAAGTTAAGAAAAAATTTGTTAAAAATTTATAATTTAAAATATTTGGTGATGTAATGTAAGTTATTAAAGCTTCAACTGTACCATTAAGAACATTACCATTATTATCAAAATGTAAAATTTCTGATTCTTTCGGAGAAGGATATAATAATTGATTATCAAAGATTGGATCATTTTCATCAAAATTATTCAATAGTTGAACAATATCTAAATCATTTGAATCGAACTGATTATGATTAGAATTTGTATTACCATTATGATTGCTGTTATCGAACTGATGATGATCCATTAATGAACTGGATTCAAAAGAATTTGATGGAGATGTAAACATATGGTGTGGCGTAGTGTAGCGATTTTACACGATCAATGGGAAGGATTTGTAAACAATCAATATGTTGGTATAGTAGCGTTGATGGGGGGTATAAGAAGGATTAATTAAAGTTTGAAGTAAGTAAATACTATTAAAATGTACAGATCATATCTGAGCAGATCAGGCCAGATCATTTCAAATCAAGTCAAAATCAAGTATTTGGAAATCAGATGGAGCGGTTGCATGAGCGGTAGCAAGAGCTAGGTTGGTTGGTTACGGAGGAGCCCCCTCAGAGCGGGAACGCAAACACGGATCGCGCTTGAAACGAGGGCGCCCCGACCCGTTTGTTTACGTTTCGCGATCGGTGTCGCCCAATGCGGAAATCGAAATCAAAAGCAAAATCCAAAGCAAAAGGGAGATACTTGTCGCTCACGTAACAGAGAGAAAGAGAGAGAAAGGCGATAATAGTAAATACTAAATCGTGTCATCAATTGGATATACTATACATTTGCGTTATAGAGGTAAAAATAGATAGATAAATGGCTAAGTAATTGTAATATATTTTTTATTTTTTTATCGTTATAACAACTTCATTTATTGTGGACCATCATTAACTTTAATTCTAACAGCTTTAATTTGAGTGTAATTTTCGAAAGCAGCTTCACCCATTTCTCTACCAATACCAGATTGTTTGAAACCACCGAATGGGATATTAGAATGGAAATCATTATAAGTATTAATCCAGACAGTACCAGCTTCTAATTTATTAGCAACATAAGTTGCAGTGTCAAGAGAAGTAGTATGAATACCTGCTGCTAAACCATATTCAGAATCATTAGCTAATTCGATAACTTCATCAGCGGTCTTGAATTTGGTAACAACAGCAAAAGGACCGAAAATTTCTTCAGAATAAATCTTCATTTCTGGTTTAACATCAGCGAAAATAGTTGGTTTAACGAAATAACCTTTATTACCTAATCTTTCACCACCAGCAATTAAAGTTGCACCTTGTTGTTTACCAGCTTCAACATAACCTAAAATTTTAGTAAGTTGTTGTTGAGAAGTTTGAGCACCTTGGAAAACACCTTCTTCGAAAGGATTACCAACTTTCAAATGTTCTGCAGCATTTTTAAATTCTTCCAGAACTTCATCATAAATACCTTCTTGAATATAAACTCTTGAACCTGCACAACAAACTTCACCAGAATTATAGAAAATACCGGTAACTAAATTTTGAACAGTTTTCTTAACATCACAATCATTGAAAACAATATTTGGAGATTTACCACCTAATTCTAAAGTGACTTTCTTTAAATTGGATTCTGCTGCAGCTTTCATAATATGTTTACCAGTTGCAGTTGAACCAGTGAAAGCCAATTTCTTAATTTTAGGATGCATTGAAATAGCTTCACCAGTGATTTTACCGAAACCTGAAACAATATTAACTACACCTTTTGGTAAGCCTGCTTCTTGAATCAATTTAGCGGCATAAAGTGCAGATAATGGAGTTGATTCTGCAGTTTTCAAAACAACAGTATTACCGGCAGCTAATGCAGGACCAATTTTCCAAGACCACATCAATAATGGGAAATTCCATGGAATAATTTGACCACAAACACCAATTGGTTCCCTTTTAATATAATTGAAATAATCGGAACCAGTATCTACGAGTCTACCATGTAATTTATCAGCCCAACCTGCACAATATCTGATATAGTTGATAACCAAACCAACATCACCTTGAGCTGAAGATAAAGCTTTACCGTTATCCATTGATTCGATAGCGGACAAAGTATCTTTATGAGCTTCTAATAAATCAGCCAGATTGTATAAATGTTTACCTCTAACAGCAGGGTCACAAGTTGACCAGTCTGATTTGAAAGCTTTATGAGCTGCATCGACAGCTAAATTGACATCATCTGCTCTAGCTTCGTAAACGTGGCAGATTTCTTCTTCAGTGGAAGGGTTGATGACTTCAAAAGTCTTACTTTGTTGAGATTTGACAAACTCACCATTGATGAATAGACCTGTTGGTTGTTCATAGGACTGACCGTTTGGTAAAGTGATGGTTTGCGATAATGGGAGGGAAGAGTAGTGTCTGAAGGCAGAAAGAGCGGAGAAGGTTTTTGCAGAAGATGCAATTGGGTTAGATCTGGTTGCTAATCTTAACATTGTTGGTATGGATTGGTAAGATTGGGAAAGAGAGAAGATAAAGAAGGGAAGCAAAGACGTGAAGAAGCGAAGAAAAACGGAGCAGAGAAGAAAAGTGCGACAGATGGAGATACGTGATGGGGGACGCAACTAGTTTTATAGATTGATTGCAGTGCTTCTGAGGGCAAGCAACAGTGTTTCTGCAGTGCCGTTGAGCGGACGCTGAGACAAAGAAGTCCGAGTGGGGAAAGGCGGGGTGAGGAGGAGGGGTGCGGAGGAGGGGTGAGGGGTGACCGGTG
>JANIWQ010000059.1:0-64429 GCA_030555725.1 Pichia sp. yHMH446
GCGGCCCAGTGACGCGGCCTCCCGAGGGGCGCCCGCCGCCCGCCGCGTGCCCGCGCGCGCGATAAGAAAAAGGAACGAACCCTGCTCGTGGCGAAGCGTCTGGGGACGGGGACGGGCGACGTTCCTGGCCCTGGCTGTGGCCCTGGCTGTGGCCCTGGCGTGGCCTGGGGTATGAGGTAATGCCTGTCCTGCCCGAACGTCTGCCAACGGACACAGAACACAGAACAGCTGCAGAAGAAAGAAGGCGTTTGCGGGCCGTGTTTGTTCTGCGCTGCCACGCGTCGCCGCCCGCTGACGCAATCGCTGGCCTCCGTTTCCTGCTCCACCGCCCGCTCGGAGTAGCCATCCGCCAACCACTGCCGCCAACCACACTGGGCTGTGCAATCTCCAGCGTTCGAACAGTTCTAGCAAAACTAATTACAAGCCGTGCATATTTTACACATTTTTCCGCAATGCAAGCTCACCTACAGATGGACCGAGTATGCGACATTAAACTAACTACTGTACAGTGTCACTCCTCCCAGTCGACTAGTCACTTCTTCTACTCTGTTGTCCTCCTCCTCCTCCTCCTCGTCGTCCCACCCCTTCTTCTTCGCCCACTACTGAGCATCCCTCTCATCTCCCAATTCACCAACCACTTCCGCTCCTTGACCTTTCTCACGTTCGTAGTCAACACGCTTTTTCCAGTAGGTTCCCCTAAACAGCCATTTGTTGAATCCGTGTACTAGGAACGCATGAACGGATAGTTCAGTTAAAATTGCCGCTCCAATACCACCGTATGGACCCTGCGCCAATTTACCTTCGGGACTGAAATCAAATCCTTGCATCCAAACATAGACACCACATGAAATAGCGTGTAACAATAACAAAACTGGTGATGTAATACGAATTAACATAAATCCTATAAATGTATTCCAACCTTTAACATCGAACTGAGTGAAATTCTCCACATTGTCGTTATCGCTACCATTATCATCATCATCAATCCTTTCCACAGGTTGTATAAATTCCTCATAGTGTAAATATTTGTGTGATTTGGCATTGGCTGGTGCCCTTGCAGGTTTATATGGTTTCTTCTTACCACTTATAATCTTACCATTCTTATCCTTCACTGCAAGTGTATTGTCCTCAACATCTAAAAGCGTTGAGCTATTATCGCCTGCTTCCTTCGTATTCTCCTCTCCATAACTGTAATCCAATGTTCTCCGCTTCATGCTAGCAAAACAAATCACTAGATCCTGCTAACCTCACGAGAAACAACGCATCCACAAATCTTGGATCAAGATAACGTTTTTTTTATCCTCCCATAGCTGTGATCATTGCTTACGCGCATCAAATCAATCACTCACTATCTATCAACACGTGATCTTTACCAATTTAAAAGATAACTCTCTCTATACATATAGCAATACAATACTATACTACTCTTCTCTATACATGCTATTCAATTCAATGTCCACAAATTCGTTTTCTTCAGGCTCATTCCTTTTGACAGCTTCTGCATTTTGCTCAAAACGATAAACATTATACCAAACAATATCAGCAAATGTAATAACCAATCCAATAATATTGAGTAAACTTAATTTATCACCAAATACTACCCAAGAAACAAATATAGTTAATAATTCTTTGAAAATCCCTGCAATCGATAAAGTTAATAATGAAGCATATTGTAATAAAACAAATTCAGATATAGTCATAAAAAATGCAAGAAATCCGGGTATAAGTATTAAAATTATTGTCATAATTATACCTTTCTCTTCCCAAATCTTTGCATCATAAAATTCTTTTAATCCTTCAACTAAACTACCAACAATAAATAATACAATACTCATCCCAGGTGAAACGTATAACATTGTAAGTATTGGATTCTTTGTTCTTTTATTTTTCTTTAAAATTATCTGTGTTAATGCCCATCTTAAACCTGACATACATGCAGAAATTAATACTAATGTTACCCCCAAAAATACGAAATTCGTTGAATTAGGTTCCAAAAACCGTTTAAACAATTGGAATCTTGGATTATTATGATTTACTTCGTTAAGACCTTCAACTTGATGTCCTTCAAATTCAATTTTTATTCCCTTATTTGAATCAACATTTGAATCAACATTTGAATCATGTTGACCATAAATCATCATTCCAACACCGAATGTCATTATACATACAATAGTGAAAATTCTAATTGAGAATTTCTCAAGTTTAAGTAAAACCCCCCAAAGTAAAACAAATATAAGTGATGATGTTTTAACCATCGTATATAATGAAAGTGTAATAAATCTAAAGGCTGTATTACCTAATCCAATATCTCCAGCTGATGCAATCGAACATGGTAAAATATTGAAAACGTATTCACGGATCGGCATAAAATAACTTATTTCCTCTTCATGTGAATTCGATGATGTTTCATCTTGTGGAAGTTTTAAATAATTGATATTCGATAATCTGAAACTTGGGAATAATGAAAGTGTCAAAATAGCTAGAAATGTAAGTATCAATTGATGGAATGAAGTAATCAGAATAGGATATTTGAAATCAAGTTTCTCACTTGAAAACATCCATCTATTATAAACAGATATACTCATTGAAAACAAGTACCAAAATAATATTGATGATATTGTTATCTTTAAATGTGGGAACCTCTCTTTAATTTTTGTCCAGAAATCATTATCATCATCGTTACCACTACCACCACCGTCATCATCATTATTATTTGTACCTTTAATTTCTACATTTGGATCACCACCATTTTCATTTATTCTTCGCTTCTCTTCACCCTCTTGTTTAACACTTTGTAAAGTTTCTAAACTATGATTCATTTCAAGGTTTATATTCGTTGAATCAAGTATGTTACCTGAAACACCAGATGCTTTAACAGGAGAATTAATAAATAATTTGTCTTCACGTGGACTATTTGCAGGACTTGACTTACCCTTATTATCTCTACTCGTATTAATTGGTGAAAGTAATAAATTTTTATTTTTCAAATTTGAATCAAATGAATAACTTTTAACGTGATTAGATAATTGTGATAAAACACTATTCTTCCTAGAATGAGTTCCTTTGAGCTCATTATGTAAAGAAATTGATTTACGTTTACCCCTTATTTTCTCATTATCACATTTTGGTTCTAATATTTCATCTAAATCATTTTCTGGAATAACAGGTGAATTTAAGTTTGAATTTGTCGTTGAAGGACTTAATGAATTGCCATCTGAAATTGAACGTGATCGAATTTTAGAGAAAGATGTATTCAGTTTAAGTGGACTCTTTATTGTTTTCTCTTCCATTATTGGGAAGTCGTTGTAAACTCAAAATCTAATGATCGTTGATGGTTGATTTTTTTTGACACAATGAGAGGAATTGAAGATAAGCTGTTCTTAATCAGTACTTGATTCAATAACTGAGTGTATTTAGTAATCTATGATTTGTATCAAGACAGATATTCAATAGATTATGAGAATTGGACTATGTTGCATTCATATGCCCTTATCATATTTGTTGAAATTGAAATAACAGTTTTCTCTTTACTGAGGGGCCACGATCTCTTAAGTCGCGATTTTGTTTTTTTGGTTTACTGTGAACTTGCTTGTGGGGAAGTCTAAGTTGGTTAGAAAATCGAAAGTACTAAGCATAATTGCTAAATAATGATACACTCTCCTTATTATCATAAATCTTTAACATTAAGTTATAATTTCTAATCGTTATATAAATTTTGAAAAAACTTCTTCAGATTACACATAAGAGAGACCAAAATTTCAATTTAATTTAATTTAAATCCAATCAACTGGATTTCTAGTAACTTTCAACAATTCTGCTTCTCTTGTACCTTCTTTAGGTTCATGATTATATAACCAAGTTGCAGTTTTAGGCATTGACATTAAAATTGATTCAATTCTTGAACCTGGTGTTAAAAGTCCAAATTTAGTACCTCTATCATAAACTAAATTAAATTCAACATATCTACCTCTTCTAATTTGTTGCCATTCTTTCTCTTCATCAGTATAATTCATATCTTTACGTTTTGCAACTAAAGGTAAATAAGCTGGTAACATTGCATTAAAGCAAGATTCAACCATTTCAAGACATTTTTGAGGTGGTAATTTATTAAAATCATCAAAGAAAATACCACCAACACCTCTAGTTTCATTCCTATGAGTAATATAAAAATATTTATCACACCATTCTTTAAATTCAGGGTATAAATTTTCACCAAATGGATCTAAAGCTTTCTTATGTTGTAAATGGAAATGTTTTGCATCATCAATATATAAATAAGATGGTGTTAAATCTGCACCACCACCAAACCACCAAGTTTGAACAGAACCATCATCATTTAAAATTTCAAAATATCTATAATTTAAATGCATTGTTGGAGCATGTGGATTCCAAGGATGTAAAACCATACTTAAACCGCAAGCGAAAAATCCAACATTACCATCATTATTTGTTTTGATTTCTTTATGATCAACTTTCATCCTTTCAATTGCAGCTGGTGGTAAAGTACCATGAACAATTGAAATATTAACACCAGCTTTCTCAAATGTTGAACCATCAGCTAAAACCATTGAACGACCACCACCACCATTATCACCTCTACTCCATTCATCAGGGTGAAATTTTTTCGTATCAAGAGTTTCTAAACCTTCACAAATTTCTCTTTGCTTTTGACGTATAAGCTTTTCCATTTGTACCCTAACTGGTAACGATGGATCTAAAACTGATTGGCTCATAACTGTTGATTGGTTGGTCGGTTAGTTAGTTAGTTAGTTAGTTAGTTAGTTAGTTAGTTAGTTAGTTAGTTAATGGGTTGGTTGAATGAGATAAGTTCAAAGGTCTTAATTCAAAGGTCTAAGAGAAATATAAGAATATAAATAAACAGTTGTATACGAGAATGAAATGAATACGAAAGGTAATATTTCAGTCAGTATTGCTTAACTGACGTCGTTTAGATGATCTAAAATTGCGTTATTCTCAAAATGAGGCGATTCTCGGAAGATGAGAGAACCGTTTTTTAATTTCCTTTTTACGATCGTGTCACGTGTTTTGTGTTTTCACGTACCTGAAGTCCAATCAGGCAATTTCAATTTGCAATTTAATTCAATGAGTTTGACAGATGTTTTTCAGTGCCCCAAAGTTAATCAACCACTGGATCTTGTTCGAACTATTTTCTTCTTGAATAGATTACAGATTCGGATTATTCGCTGATACTAGTTCCCAATAATCATTTCTTTTTTCTAGGTATATAATTTATAGTAATTTATGGAAGGGAAAAAAAAAGAACAGTCGCAAAGTGTAAAAGACAAAGACAATATAGAAAAGAGAAAAGGAAATGAGATGTACAAAAGCTAAAATACATGTATAAGATTTTAATAACTAGTCAAATAACAGTTAACTTTATTTTGAAGCTGAGGCTGAAGTTGAAGTTGAAGTTGATGACTTCTTTTTTGATTTTTTGGCCTTAAGATGAGTTTTATAGTGCTGCATACAGTTATCTTGTCTTGAGAAACGTGATGTACAACCTTCAAATGGACAAACATGATTTTTCACACCAGTGTGAATTCTATTGTGTCTAGCTAGATGACCAGATGTAGTAAAACCTTTATTACATTTCAAACATTTATATTTTCTATTTGGTGTTGTTGAAGATTGTGATAAATTTTGATTATGATGAAGATGATGATGATTTTGTAATTCATTTATACTATCAAGGTTAGATAAGGAGTTTGATGATAAAGAAGATGGTGAAGATGAAAGTATATTATGAGATAATGGAGAATGTCTAGATTTCATCAAATCAGAGCTCACACTTGAGCTAGCAGAGAGTGATTGAGCAGGAATAGGATGTTGGTGTGTGTAAGAGTTAATTGAAGGTAAAGGTAATGAACTGTTCGATTGAATACTATTAAGAACAACATTAAGGCTAGGAAGTGAATTATGTGATAAATGGGGAGCAGAATCAGTGGAATAAAGTGAAAGATCAGAGGTGGATCTTATGTAGTTCAGATTTCCACCTTGAACAAATTGGTGATAGCCATGGATTTGCTGTTGTTGTTGTTGTTGTTGTTGAGAGAAGTATGAATAATGTTGTGGGAGCTGCTGCTGCTGCTGCTGTTGCTGTTGTTGTTGTTGCTGTTGTTGCTGCTGCTGCTGGAACTGGAATTGTTGATGTTGTTGCTGCTGCATTGGAATATGTGTCTCCTGTTGATATGGGTATTGAGTTGTAGTAGAGAGTCCTAAAGGTGGTAAATGTAAGGGTAAAGGGTTACTGTTTAAGTGTAGCATGTGATTGTGAGGAGAGACATTAAGGTTTCCTAAGGTTGAATAAGTAGACTGAGTAGCAGCTGGAATAGAGGAAGAAGGAAGGATTGAATGAGTAACGGATGGGGATGTAGAAGTAGTAGTTGTATTAGTAGTAGGAATAGTAGTTGAAGATGACTGTGTTACCGCTGCCGTTGTTAAAGCCGTGGCCGTGGTCGTTGCTGAGGCCGTTTCTGTCGGTACATTCACTGCCGCTGATGGGTGTTGAGAAGAATTATCAGTGGCCGATGACGCAGCTAGGGCACCCTGCGGAGAAGGCTGGTAGTGGTGGGTGGTTAGTGGGATAGCAACCTGTGCCATTTTTAGCGTAACTCAGAATGTTGTATTTCTATTTGAGATTGGGAGCGGAAACGGGGTTAAGTGTGCGGAAGAAGTCAAAGCGCCGCTCTTTTTTTTTTTCTTTTCTTTCTTTAAAGCCGATGTGGGAAATAAAAAAGGTGCAACACGTGAGCAAGGTATGTTAGGGGCAAAAATGAGCAATTCTGTGTTTTGCTGGACCTAGTAGTGTATAGTGTGTGGTCTGTGCTTTATACAAGATCAGGTGGTGATGTCAACAATGTGTCTTTACACAGAAATATTGTATTCTGTATTGGATATTGGATATTTGTTATTGGTTATTGTGTAATGGGTATAGTGAGATGTTGTAGTATTAAACCAGTAAAGTTGAGGGAAATGGGTTAAAAGGAAAAAAATGTGATGGCAGGACAACAAAATCGAAGAAACAAACAGGAGGGAGATACAGATTGAGGCGGAAAGAAGCGGGTGAAAGGTAGAGGGGATTGCACAGTTTATAAACAGTTGAGATGAGGGAGGCAGAAACGCATCAAGGGTTTGAATAAGGGTCGGAAGGGCAATGACACAAGAAATGAAGGTGAGGCTGGGAAGAGAAGGGTGAATTTGAGCACTGCCCGTTACTGTTCTTGTACGATATGGTACGGTACTGTACGGAACGGTACTGTACGGTATTGAGAGATTTTATTGTTGCGGTGGTGCGGGATGTCGTAGACCGGAAGCAGAGCGGAAACATGGAGTAGGGTTCGGTATCTATGTAGTTACAGTGTAGTAGGGTGGCAGTTCAGTGGATTAGGGCACGGGAACAAATTAAAGAGGATGAATAGGTGGAATTAAGGGTGCCGTTAAGTAAACTAGCACAATAGAGCCCCGTGCCACAGACGGGACAGAGGGCGGGCGTCCTTGCAGTCGCACGGAGAAATGAGGAACAAAACGAGCGCCGAAACCGACGTTGCAGTGGGGAACGTGTGTGTAACGTCTTAGTAATCCGTCGTCCGAGTTGCGGAATTAGAGACCAAAAGGGCGCATCCACAGCGACGTGACATTGCGGGAGGGTAGCACTGAGCACTGCTGGCTGTGAGGGGAAGCAAGGGAGGCAAAGAGGTGCGGATTGTTTTGCTGCCGCTGAGCTGATGTAAGAGGGTGTTGGATACAGTGAAGCGGGATGAGAAGGGTACTGTAGGGGCCCCACACCCGGGTTAGCGTGAAATCGAAATTCAAACTCGATCCCAATCCCAGTTCCAATGGCCAGATAACGCTGGCGACAAAATGTCGCAGCTGGCCGGCGACGAAACGGGCAGTCCCCGCAGCCCAGACAGCCCAGACAGCCCAGACAGCCCCGACAGGCTGCCGGTCGGAAGAACTGTGAATAGCGTCCGCAGGTTGGCGCGCTCTGATTGGAGCGTGCGCCAGATAAAGGGTCTTGCCGCGGTGCGCGCAGGCAGTGGAAGGAAAAATGCCGCTTCGGCTCGCAACGTTGGACAGGCACTGGCCTGGGAGGCCCCGGGAGGGCAAGGGGGGCGGGGCCGGGGGCCCGGGGCCCGCGCCCAGGGCGCCCGCGAAGCGCAGAAGGGCCCTGTCATCGGTTTATCTCCAGCGCCCCGGCCGCGCGTCGCTGCGGCAACGCGACCGTTCCGCAGGAACCGCAAGGCACCCGACGGAACAACACAGCATGGCGACGGCTTGTGACACCCACTCCCCTTCCCCCCAGCAGCTCCCGGTGAGGCACCCTGGGCGGGGGAGCGCGTTGTAGGAAACCCTTCTGCGGCTGTGCTCCATGCGCCCCGTGTCTACTACGTAGCTTCCAGTGACTGGTAGGGTATCTGCCAGGGGCTCGGCCGAGGGCGACGCGGCGTTAAGCCGTCCACCGGTGCACTGGTCCATCTCCTGCTCCAGACTTCCCGATCTAATTTGACAATTGTTGGACGTTGCCAATCTATGGTTGTTGTCTGGTTGGATCGGTTGATCCTGTACAGGTGTCCCGCTGGTGTCGGCGTGGGACGTTCCAAATCTTTGCAAATTGCCGACATCCAGACCCTTCCAGGAAAGCCGTGATACCCTATCCTTTCTTACGAAGGGCGGATAAGTAACTGCCGCCCCCGAATGTCGATTCAGGCGTGTCCTCGCGGGCTCAGGATCTTCTGCAACCGCTCAGGGTCCAGGCCTGCCTCGTTTGGGGCTCAGGTTTTTGCCATGCTTCCGAGTGATTTAAGTGATCTGAAAACCAAGCATCTTCTGATGCAGGTAGAGTGCAATTGCATCCCCCTATCGTTCACAGGAACATCGGCAAGCGAACAATCCGTATGGCAACGGCGCCTTCACGTAGTAGTAGCCTTTGTCAACGCACAACCACACGACTGCAGGTCCATCGACCTTGAAGGGAAAAAACGATCTAGCATCACCTGTTGAAGGAGAAAAAAAGACATGTGTCACGTGAGCACATCCTGCAGTTGTTGGGCTGGAGGCTCATCTCCACAGAACACAGAACACGGGCATCTGTCTGCGCTGACAGGACCCGAAACGTCTTGTAGTGTTGTTTGGTTGTTATTGTTGTTGTTGTTGTTGTTGTCTTCCAACACTCTATTGATTACTATCAGT
Organism: Pichia sp. yHMH446; assembly: GCA_030555725.1. NCBI lineage: Eukaryota > Fungi > Ascomycota > Pichiomycetes > Pichiales > Pichiaceae > Pichia > Pichia sp. yHMH446. The sequence goes on from JANIWQ010000059.1 coordinate 9,211, forward strand.
GTCCCCTCTTGCCCTTAATGCTAATCCTTACCCACAAGCTTTTTGATTAACCCGTTCCCCCCACCTTTCTAATCTTTTCTCTACCTCTGCCTTTCTCGTCCTAGTCTCACATGTAGCTCATCACGTGTCTCGCTTGCCACCCCCCATCCCCACACACTAAAACTTTTCATGCGCACCAAGGGAAAAAAAATTGGCTCCAATCTGTGACGCGCAGACCGTCCCAGAGCGAGCTCAACTGACCGCTCTCACTGAATTATTTACTCATGTGAACTCAACAACAGGGGCAACGTGATCAGGAAGTACGCCATAAGGTAGGGCACGACAGGACAGCCACAAAAAGCTCAGCATTGATTAGCGTACAAACTAACAGCTGCTCACTATAGAGATATCTGACTCGATAATTTTCCCTTCGATCAAGTAAGTACCATACAAGGAAATACGAACCTAGCCAACTTCTACTAAACTATTAGTTTCTACTATTTCAAACCTCTTATAAATTGAATCCAATCAAACTCTAATATTCATCTTATCCACACAGCTAAAAATAAAAAATAATAAAATTCTTGATTATTCTCAATGCCTTCAAGCAAATACCCATTGTCTCCTTCCTTGAGAGCTCCTAATTCTCCTTCCATGAATCCTTCAAGACAAAACTCTATTGTTGAAATGCTTTCCTCTCCTCCACCTTTAGAGGATCTGATAACAAATTTAGATATCAATACTCAAACTGCGTCAACTTCTACATCTGCATCAGCTTCAAATTCACATACAAACTTGAATATACCTAGTCATTATTCAATAAGATCCACTAATATATCGTTACCACAATCATCAGCTTATTCTCCAAGTACATCATCAATATCGTCAATGTTATCATCTTCCGCAAATGTAAATAATGAATCAAATGAGATGAATGACAATAATTTAACAGATACTGATAATGAATTCTCGAATATTTCAAATAGTTCAGCTCAAGTTTTGAATTCTGTCAACTTATCTAATATTTCAACTAATTTATCAGAATTTCCTTCTGAAAATATTACAAGAAATCCTTCAAATTGTTCAACCAATTCTCAATTTTTAAATGGTGCATCACTTGAATGGCAAGATATTCCATTGAGTGAATTGGTTGAAAAAAATAAATTAATCATTATAGATGCAAATACTTCTGTTGAGCAAGCTTTTGAAACTTTAGTCAAAAATGGTTTAACAAGTGTACCTGTTGAATCTTTTAAAAATGATTTAAATTGTTTAACATTTGATTACACTGATTTAAATGCTTATTTATTATTAGTTTTAAATAAATTAAAACCTGAAACTTTGAAAAATTTAGATTATACTCCAAAGGAAGATATACCAATATTAATTAAAAATGCTCAGAGTGGTAATCAAGTCCCTGTTAAATTTGTTATCAAATTAACTAATAAAAATCCTTTCATCAAATTATTAGAATCTGATACTTTATCAACAGTTGTAGAAATTTTAGGTACTGGGGTTCATAGAATTGCAATTATTAATAATAATAAATTAACTGGTGTTTTATCTCAAAGAAGATTAATTAAATTTTTATGGGATAATGCTAGAAGATTCCCTTCAATGGAACCTTTATTATCTTCTTCAATTAAATCTTTACATATTGGTTCAACTAATCCAATTTCAATTTATGGTGATCAAACTTTAATTGAAGGTTTAATGATAATGCATAATTTGAAAATGTCATCATTAGCAGTTGTTGATAGAAATTATCATTTATTAGGTAATATTAGTGTTACAGATGTTAGATTAGTTTCAACAAGTTCAAAATCAGATTTATTATATAAATCTTGTTTACATTTTATTTCAGTTATTTTAAATTCAAGAGGTTTAGAAAATGGTAAAGATTCTTTCCCAATTTTTCATGTCACAAATCAAACTTCTTTAGGTAGAGCAATAGCTAAAATGGTTGCAACTAAATCTCATAGACTTTGGATTATTAAACCAGATTCAAATTCTTCTGTACCAAATTCAAAACCTACAACTCCAACTCAAGAAATTAAACATCATTCAATACCTCATAATCATCATCATTTACATCATTCACATTCTTCACATTTCCATCATCAAGAAGAAGATACTCATAGAACTGGTAAATTAATAGGTGTTTTATCTTTAACTGATATACTTTCATTATTTGCTAAAACTTTAGGTAAAGCTCATGTTGAACCAAATCTAGCTCGTAATCAACGTCGTAGATCAAGTTCTGGTGTTGCAAGTATAAATACAAATTCAAGTTTAGAAATGTTTAGGAAAAGTATATCTGAACAAAATTCAATATCTGATAAATTACCGAAAGATTCAAAAGATTTGAAAAATAGATCATCATCAAATTCAATATCTTCAGCATCATTCAAAAATTAATTAATCAATCTTGAACTCTGTTTCGTTTGTTTCTCTTTTTTTTCATACCTTCTTATCCATAGTTTAATTAATCGTCGTACTGTATATTTTTTTTACCCCATTTAAACAAAACTTTTATTATTTTAATTATACATTGATTAATCTAATCTATACTATTATACATAATATACACTCCAACCTTAGACCCTCCTTTTGATGTTATTATTGAAATCTGTACTTGAACTACGTTTCAGACCAAATGCAATATCTTTCCTCGGACTTAAAGAAGATCTAGTTAATGCTCTAATTGGACTTCTATTCCTATTTCCACTCCTAAAAGGACTTTTCATTATATTCGGACTTAACTTTAAATTAATTGTTTGATTCAATTGATTCTTTTTCGGTGTTCTCAAAATATTTTCAACTGATTGACTATTATTGTAATCATAAACTTTCTCATCATTCTCAACAGATTTCGGACTCTCTAAAATATCTCTTAATTGTGTTAATATTTCATCTCTTTTAGTTTCAGAACTAAAATTATCGTTATTGATTATATCATTAATTACAGATTTCAGTTGCTCAATATTTGATTTGATAAATGATACATTCATTTCATAAATCTTCTCATTTTCAACATTATTTTTCTCAATATCTTCAAGATTATTCAATATTGGTCTCAAATCAGAATTCAATGATTCAATGTTCTCCCTTAATCTAATTATTTTATCATTCTTAAGTTCATCAACACATTTCCGTATAAGTTTTGTAAACTCATGTTGTTGATTCAATACAGACTTATCTATGGTTGCCTTAGTTTTATTCGCTGCATTAGATAATTCTTCAAACTCTTGAATCCATTTTGATTCCGATTCAGAAAGTTTGTGATGATAATGCGATATAAACTTTCCATAACTTTCGTTGATATTTTCATTAACAAATTGATCTATTTTTTGGTTGATCTCATTTTTGAAAAAATCCATCTTACTAGAAATTTCTTTTTCAACTGAATTGAATAATTGTGAATCTTTTTCTTTTAAAAATTGTGAAATAAATTGCTGAAATTTCTTATTACTACTATTGAAACATTCAAAATACTTGGAATATTCTTTCACTTGATTCATTATATCACTGGTTGTCACTGTAATATTTTCTTCCATGCTTTGAAGGCTTTTCTTTGATACGTTTATGCTTTCAGTGATATCAGTATCAATTTTACCTAGTTTATTGACATTTTTCACAATCTCCTCAAGATCTCTCTTTATAAATTCAAAACTTGTATTTTTGATATTTTCATGTGATATTTTTTGGGTTATATCAGATAAGCAATTCATTATCTTATCTGTTAACATCGATTTTGTTTGTGCTTGTGTATCAAAAGCGGCACTAATGTTCTTATTAAACTCAGCATACAACCAATTGCACTTGTTTTTCAAATTATTTTCAACCTCTTGTTGTTCCCTCAACTTATTCTCATATTCAACTAGCTTAGATTCCAAACTTTGAATATTTTGAGTCAAAATTTGTTTTTCATTCTTATCATGATCAATTTTCTTCATTTGTTGCTCAATTTGATGCATTAATGAAAGCTTAAACCCTTTCAATTCCTCAACTTCATCTCTGAGAGTTTTCTGAGTTAAATACAGTTCCTTGTAATTAGAGTCATCCATAACAATACAATTCTCTCTTCTTCTTGTAGCCATCAAATCCAGCTTCAATTTCCGATTTTCTTCAACTAATTCATCTATTAAAAATTCTTCACTTACTGAATTTCCTATTTGTGCTGAATTTTGAATATTCTTAGCTTTTGAAGCATATTCGAGAGTTGATATACTTGCATGAACATCTACTAGTGTGGGAGCAATATTGGCAACAAGAAGTGTTTTAGTTCTCCCCCCAAGAGAATCCTGTAACAATCTTGTTAATTTCGATTCTCGGTAGGGAATAAAGCTTGATCCATCAACAAGACTGTTTATCACTCTACCCAATGTTAATAAACTCTGGTTGATAGAACCTGCTTCTTTTGCACGTTGATTTGTAGACCCTGATCTATTGATGTTCTCAGAACCCGCTAAATCAACAAGATTCATTTTTGCAAACTGATACTCACTACCATTGGGTTTCTTCTTCATCAAATAAATTGTAAAAATAGTATGTGATCTACTTGATGCTAAGTTCATTTTCGTTGCTGCAATTTTCTTTCTATCCATTCCAACTTTGAACAATCTCATAGCTTCATCAAAATCCCTAATGAAGAACTCTTCCAGGGATTTTATCTTCATCATTTTATTGGGCCCTTCGTATATCTTCAATAATCTATCGTTTTTACCGTCACTTAACAAGTCATGTAAGGTTTCATTGTAAATTTCTACAAAGGAACACTTCAAGAATGCACCCTGTGACGCCTCCGAGTCAAGCATTTTCTTCAAACATCGTGGAATAATTCCACTTTCAGGAGTAAGAGAGTTATCTTTCACTTTACCGCACATTGTATATGTTTTACCTGCACCGGTTTGGCCATATGCAAATATTGTACAATTGAATCCTTTCATGAAATCGTCACAGATTTTCTCAGCTACATTTTGGAAAAAAGTCATTTGATCTGTAGTTGGACCGTATACTTGATCTAATTTGTATGTCCTCGTTGTTGAATTATCAATGTTTGCAATTTCTTCTAGCGTGTTTGTAGTATTGTTATTGTTTACAGAATCACAGTTCTCAGGTAATAAAATCTTTATTTCATCGGTCTTACCATTTTCTATAGTAATAACAGTAGGAGAGTTCGTTTCGCTCTCAACAAAACCTCGGCCCCTACATCGAGCAATAACGCTTATAGATTCGGTAAAGAGATTCAGTTCATCTAATTTGTTGGTAGGGTGTGAATTGTTTGTGTAAGTGTTGCTTATTTGCGAAGACATTGAATTTGAGCTTGCAGGTCTTTCATCCAGACCTTTCCGTTGGACCTTCTTATACATTTATTTTCTGTATCCAAACAGATGAACTGCGTACTTACCGAAGTACAAGTATAAAAAGGAATTCGAAATGTAAACAACACGAATTTCATGAAAAAAAAGCACGTAACATCGCATCACGTGACCTGCGGTCAGAATGTTGCCTTGTTGTATACTTCATTTCTGTTAAGTGCAGCAGTCTATGCACACACTCATTAACAGTATATAGAAAACATCAAATTTTTGAATCAATGTTTAAAAATAAATACGTAGGCTGATAAACTTATCTTTCTATAATTTCAACATCACCAATTTTTTCAAGAATAGTAAAAACTTCCGATCGAGATAGTTTCATGGAGGTACAAATTGAGTCCATAGGAGGAGTATGTTTTAAAATTCTAGAAAGCTTCTGTTCTCGTGCCTTTTGAATCTGCTTCATTTTCAGCTCATTTGAATCTAAGAACTCGTCGTCGTTCTCTTCCTCTGAATCACTATCATGCTCGCTTTCACTACTACTGCTACTACTTGATTTATTGGCTCCAAAATCGCTAGTGATTCCTGTAACCTTGTTTAAAGCAGTGTATCTTTTTTCATTTTGCTTCACTTTACTCAATGTTTCATCATTTAAAAGGGGTAAGGATGATACATTCAAATTGTTAACCTTAATCATATTACTACTTAGCTCGGGACTGAAAGTGTCTTGCTCTGATCCTAACCATGGTGAAGTACCAGAGTTACTATCAGCAATATTTTTATCAGTTTTTCCTATAACAGGATACTCATGTATTCTTGCAATCAATCCATTTCGAACTCCAAAAGTGATAAACTTCCTAACATCAATATATTCTAGTAGATTTTGGTTTTCTCTATACCATTGCGCCAATGACTTGTGTGAATTTAAGGAGTTGTAAAGCTGAAATAAGGTGGCCTTTGACGGAAGGGGTATCTTCTTTAACTGTGTTCTACTTGGTTGACCGTCGAATTGGGAGGATGAAAAATCAGAAAAGCTGGTCGTCCTCGGTTCTCTGTTAGTAAATGACGTTGATATTGTAAATTCATTCATTTTGGAACTAACACTATTAGAAGTGGAATCATTTCTTGTAAGCTTGCTTTCATACTTTGTTTTAGAAAACGACCCACTTGGAGATAAGACATAATCTTGACATTTTATAGCCATCATTGGATCTCGTAAAAAATTGCCAATTGTTGAAGTCACCATATAATGATTAGAGAATTGAAAAATGTCGATTATGGCGACGGCTTTGTAGTGGAGAAAGTGCCGTATACACTCTTTGGTAATTTCAAGGTTGACATTTGATAGTGCACTGATTTTAGCAATTGAATTGACTCCATCAATAAATGGACATACTTTTAGCATCGTTGGATCCCATAATGAATCAATTAAAGACTCGAGCTTTAACAAGGCGATAGGTACATCATAAGAATGAACGTGAGGTGGTGGTGGTGAAATTGGGAAGAGTTTGAGATCAACAGCAGTTGATGCATCTATAGATATTTTACATTCAGAATAGTTGTTCAAATCCTGGAAAATTTGCTGCATAAGTGATTCAATTGAGGATATGATGTTTTGAGTTTCAGCGTTCAATCCAGGTGCGTTTTTCTTCACAGCAAGTTGTTTATTAGTGTTGTCCCAATCATTAATCACTTTATAGTACTTACTGTTGATCATGTTAAATTTGGTTGAAAGTGTGGGTATTGAGTCACTAACATCTTGAAAATAAACCTGAGAATCATTCAATGATTTTGAAAATAGTTGACTTTGTTCCTCCAATGCTCTGAACAATCGTCCAATTCTCTTGATATTCCCCTCATATGGAGTAGTATCACTTTCGTATGGAAACACAAAACAAAAATTGAATCCGAATGAGTTTCTCGCATATTGTGGGCCATATATGTTAACTGGAAAACCCAAAACTCTATAGTTATCAATTTTCAATGTAATCAATTTATTACACAAACTTGGTTTGGGTATCACATAATTTTTTATAGTATCAAAATCGAACAGTGGCTGATCAAGAGATGAAGAATCAGGCATGTTATTGTTTAACCTGTTATCATCATTTGAAGGAGGTACGATTGAACCGCTTGGAACTTGATGTACAACTTTTGTGCCCTCAGTTGGGTGGAACACAGAGTAGAACAACGCCGTAATGGGCACAAATCCATCCGAGCTGGCCATAGATTGGGTTATGTTTTCAGGTTATCAATCTTTGAAAGGTGAGTTCAGGAATATGTGATAGATAGAGCTTAAGACGTTAGGATTGAGAATAATGTTGGTGCACGTGATTTAAAAGGAATCGAGAGTGTGTGTATGCAGAGCAAGTAAATTTGGGAAGATGATTTTCAACAAACCTGAATTATAAATGTACATATAAATATACTTACCTATAAGTGAAACATAGCTACTGACTAATTTTCCTAGTAATTTTCACTCTGAGCTGCTAAAGTAATTGAAATCGATGGCTACAACATTACAAAAGAATACTGCTCTTTCAAGTAATGATAACGGCGTATTTGAAACAGGTCCAAAATTGGAAGTTCCATTCCAATTCCAAGGATCCATTCTAATAATGTAAACTCTAGAGTTTAATACTAGATCGTTTGCTAGTTCATTCAAACTTCTTGCAACAGTTGCGACTACTTCATTGTTTTTATCGAACAAGGGATATTCTAATGCCAGGAGATTACCTTTGACTTTACCAAATTCTTCTAATTTACCGAATTTATCAATTTTCGACAAACTATATTTCCTCTCTAAGATATTCAGACTATGTAAACATTCTCCGACGACTATACCATCTTTAGTCTCGTCGGCTCCATTTACAGTAAGATCTGGAATGATTATTTTGAGTTTAGTTCTCATAAACGATGGGGTAAGCTTCCTTTTGATCACCATCACTAGGTTATTATTATTGTCGAAAACATCAATCTTGAAAGCACGTTTTTGATCCAATGTATTACGAGCCAGGAGACCTTTGAAGCCACTACTCCTTTCGGTCATATGACCAATAAGAACATTGTTATAGGTGAAAAGTTCGTAACTTATCGCTTGTTGATAATCAAAAGCTGCATTCGCCAAATTTGCAACACGCTTGATAACAATCACAGGATGTTGTAGAATTGAAAAGCATGGAAGTGAAGTTGGAAACACTTCTATATCTGAATCAATATGTGGGGGGTCTATGTCTTGCTTTTCCATTTGGTCTAATCGATTATCTTGACAAAAGAATCTATACCGTGGTGTGTGTGTGATTTAGTGGTATTTATATTACAGTAGTAATGGGGCTTCGCACAACATTTTCGACAGACAGATGAGCCGAAATACTTAGCGTCAGTCTCATGCATGTTACCGACGAACAACTACGTTATTATTGTGCCGCACAATAAAGTCCGCCGCGGCTCAGTTAGGTTCTCCCGAAGGACGTGGCACACTCATCTTGCCAGCGAGGCTTTGTGCAGGAGTTAATTTGATAACTAGAAGAGCTTGATTTCAATCATATTTACAGCAGTAATTTACATTTTAATAGGTGTACCTGAGTCTTTATAGTTATTTTATCATTCCAGGCTTTATTATTGAAATTTTTCATTAAAAACATTTTATATTCGACAGTATTTCGATTATTGGAACTGTTGCAATTGTATTTAAGTCCAATCTGATTGGCTTTCAACAACTTGGATATTACAATTTCGTTAATGAGAAGTTGGTGGTCAATTATATCCTCAACTTTGAGATTGAGTTGATAATTGAAAAGTGAATTGCTTCCCGAAAGTTTTAGAGGTCAGAATAATTACATATAGGAATCGCTCAAATTTCAGGCCAAGGATCCTTTGAAACGTTTAGAAATAAACCTCTACCTGAGTAGAGAAGGGAAATTCGCATACGCATAAAACTGACTGTTCTATATATAGGAGAAAACGATAAACTTAATTGATCCTAGGTTAACAACTATAACATTTTCGCAGAGGCACCAACCCAATTCAATTCAGGTAGGTGAAGTTGTTCCTTTATATATGTATAAACTTCTTGAACTAAAGTTTTCGCAAATTCTTCGAAAAATGAATCAGTTAATCCCCTTTCAGGGTATTTATCGTTTAAAACTGCTCGACAGCTACGATACATGTAAGATAATGAAATTGTTGGGAAAACGAGTGGGACATCCATTCCCATTGTTAACAAGCTAGCAAAAGTTTCCACTTCAAAATGAATACATTCTCTTATTAATGTTGCAAAAACATTTTTATCCAAATCTTTAGTATCAGGATGAAACCAAGTATATTTTTGGTAAAATTTGAAAGTGTCAACTGAAACTTGAGGATCATCGTTAAATTTTGTAGTGATTCCAAGTTCCTCAGCTTTTTTAGCAATTTCTAAAGCTTTGATATTACCTTCTTCGCTTATAACTGGTTGCATTTGTATCTTGGTCATGATAAGAAAAGAAACAGATAATTCAGTTGACGTATCCAATTATTGAAGTCTCGTACTTGATAGGCAGCGAGGTACGGCTGATTACAGAGGGTTGAGTGAATTTCGAGTTGCTGGGCGTTTCAAACAAATAATGTCGTTACACAACTTAAAGTAGGATATATATCCAAATAATCTTTTTGTAATGAAAATGAGTATCCTCCTTATCAAATTACGTATATAGTAAATAAAATGAAGAGTACGGGAAAGTAAGTAGATTCGGAGTTTTTCAGCAACCCCCTCCCCTCGGTCTGTCTATGCATGAAATTTAAGAAAGATGGATATTCCTCCTTTACTTACCAAAAACTAGGGTATACGAACAAAATGGCACCAATGTATGTGATTGAAAGAAAGAAACTTCTTCATAATTTGAAGCTTAATACTAACTTTTCTGCCTGGCATAATAAAGACGAACATGTATTACGTTAGGTGAAGATTATTCGATTAATGTTCGAACTTTCCTCAATAAGAGTCAAATTGAGAGGAATAAAATCAAACATCCAATAACAATGAAATCGGGTGATAAACAGAAAGATATTCAATTAATGAAATATAAAAGAATTGTAATTTCAAATAGACATTTAAAAGAATTATATGATAATAATCAAACAAAGAAATTATTATTTACGATATTATTTGAAATGAATAAGGAAGAAATATTTAGTTTAGCTATTAATATTACATCAAATGATTTAGTTGGTAATGTAGATTATGAGATAGAGGATAATAAGGATACAGATAAGGATAAAATGTTTAAGGATTCTGAGAAGGTATATTTGAATATAAGTAATGAGTCATGGAAATGTATGTTGTATATAAGTTGGAATGAAATTGAAAATTTAAGGCATTGGATTGAAGGGTATGATATACGAACGGGTCGATGTGATTGGAGGAAATGTGAAATCAAGATGATCAAGGAGTTGAACTTTGAAAAGAACCGTGATGATGATGATAATAAGAAAAATCTCAGTTTCAAGTACAGGAAAACTCGTTTAGCTCCATTCCCTATCAACGTTCACGTATTCTCTAAAGTTTGAATTCTTTTTTTAACATAAACGATACTGGAATTATTGTTATACAGAAAAAAAAGGAGAAAAAAAGTAATTGTTACAAAATATAGAAGTAATGGGTAGAATTAAAAAGTAAGTGATCTTTGATAAGAAGAGCTAGTAAATAAATTAAAGTTGAATGAGATAAATCAATGTAATCAATCCATTAAGCAGCAACAGGTTGTTGTTGCTGTTGTTGGTCTTCAGTCCATTGTTCATCTTCAACATTTAAATGTTCAACATCATCAGCCAATTCGTCTTCATAATCTGCAACTTTGAAAGATAAAGTTGGCTTAACAGCAGCAGTTTCAAAAGTCCAATTAGTTAAAGCATTTTCACAATCGATAATGATTTGCTTTGAAGCTTCATAGCCATCATAAGAAGGTCTAGTTTCACCAGGGGTAACTGGAGAATCATCTAATAATTCAAGTAAAGCTTTACCGTAACCAGCAATAAGAGCAACTTTCTCAGCATACTCTCTAATTGAATCAAATTGATAAGAGAAAGCAGCTTTTAACTTTTCTCTTGTAATATTTGACAATTGAGCTTCAGCGACTAAAGATTCAGCTTCAGCTCTAACTAACTCTTGCTCTAAAATTGAAATTTTAGGAGATTGAGGATCTTTATATTTGAGGTAAGCAATTTGATCAGTAATTTTCGCCTTACGATCTCTTGAAGGTTGAACAGAACCTTCAATATCTCTAATTGATTTAATTGTAATTCTATATTGATCATATCTATCAATGAATTGATCTTCCAATTCACCAATTTCGTAGATCAAAACACCCAACTTATCGGTAATATCGGAAACATCGTCTTCATTATCAGCACCCCAAAGAGACAATTGCTTTGCAGCATCTCTTCTTTCACTTGAGCAAGCTTCGATTGCTCTCATAACATTTTTCTCCATCTTGACAAATTGAGCCAATTTTCTAGCCAATTCAGGACCAAATGAACCTGCAGTGGTTCTTCTGAAAGTGCTGGCCAAACCACCAGGGCCAAAGAATCTAGGACTCTTGGTGGAAGATACTGGAACCGCAATTGGGTTGGATAGTTCAGCTGCTGTTGGAGCTCTTTGGTTTCTCAGGGAGTAAGTTCTGTGCATGTTGGTACTTGACGAAGGTAGTAGAGTCAAATCTCAATTGAGTGGAGGAGAGAGCAGGAAAGGAAGGAGGAGCAAAGTAAGAGAAACAGAGAAGGGTGAACGAAACGAAAAGGCAGCCAGACACGGGTTGCGCAGACACGGGTTGCCGACCGGCCCCAGCAGACACGGGCTCCTTTATAGCGATAGCGGCCCGCGCAGCAGAAAGGCGTGCAGCACCGCCCACCGCCCGCCGCCGCCTGTTTGTGTTGCGTGGTTGTGAGAGATGACCCGGTTGTGGACAGCACTGCAGCACTGCAGCACTCGCAGCACTCGCCGCAGACGCCTGTCCTGTCCTGGTGGCCAGCTGGCCTGTCCGCAGGGTACTGTTATCCCGGCAGAGCAAGAGCAGCATTTGCAGCAGCTGCAGCGTTTGCTGTTTGGTTTGCTGATGTGCTGGGGGCTCGGCAGGTCAGCCTGCTTTGTCGTGTCGTGTCGTGTCGCCGAATCGGGCAAGGGCGGTGCTGGAAACGGAAGTCGGGCTGCCCGATTCGGCGCGCGGCTGGGGCGGCGGGGCCGTGGCTGGTGCGGCGGGAAGAGGTTCTCTGCTTGCTACACGTACACGTTCTATCTACTATATATGTCTAGCTATCTGTCTCTCTGTCTCTCTGTCTCTCTGTCTCTCTGTCTGTCGACCTGCTCTCCGTTCAGTCAGCCCCATATCGGAACGCCGAAAGGGAGGACACACTCGGCGTGCTGGACTTGGGTTTGCCCGTCTTCTCGCTCGCATTGTTGCGGTTCACATTCACCTTCACAGTCACGTCCTGTAGCGGCACCCTTTGCTGTAGCGGTGATGGACGGTACGCTTTCGCCTTCGTAGAAGTGGCATTCAGTCCACTGCTGTTTCGTTGCAAAGTGGACATCCATTTATCGGGCGCAAATGAACGCTTGCAATTCACTGTATGAGAATTCTCCTTCTCGTTTCCAATACCTGCCACTGCACCACTATTATCTATTGTAGTTGGCTTGAAAGAGTAAATCTCTGCAAGTAAGTTGCTCTTATCGACGGGATTATCATGATCGTTGAACATCACTATATGCGATCGATCGGTATCCCTTATGCTGTTGCTATCTTCATCAATAAAGCATTCCGTGTTCAAATCTCCTGGTTCCGTGGATGCAGACATTGAGCTGTCAGTTCTTAACAATGTAAATGGTGTATTCCGACTAATAGTTCTGTCAACTGCTGTAATTGTACTCTCCGATATTTCAGAGCTATTAATGTTGTCCTCAAACTCAGATTCACTCGTCGATGTCGATGTTACTATCCTATCTTTATCAAATTCTTCACCTGTCAAAATATTCAATGTCTCTCTCTTCTCATCAATCTCATCACTGAGTACTATATCTGAATCATTACCGTTGATCTTTCGATTTAGTTTCTCATTCACTTCATTGATATCATCATCCTCCGTAATATCTTCAACATCTGACGATGAAGCGGTAAATTCTGCAGGCCTAATATCAACTCCAATATTCAACTTAGAGGCAGGTTCTCCCTTATTTATCTCTTTGTTCCTATTAATAAAAAATTTACTAATAGTTGGCTGTCCATTCAATTCTTCATTATCTAATAACTTTTGTCTTTTACTAACAGGGGATAATTGCTGTTCTTTCCTTTCCTTCCTTTGCTGTATGAATTGTGCAAATTGATTGATTCGAGTAGTAGATTTCCTCTTTCTCGTAGATACTTCATTTTCGTTTGATTTCCTCACTGTTGATGATATTGGTATTTCTGTTAAATTTCTACTCCTTCCTGAACAAGATCCCGATAATGATTCCTCGGATTTATTGACCCTAGACCCAATACTAGTCGGCATAGATGCAGATCGAATAGCAAAGGGGGAGCTCACTTTATGTTCCCATGTTACTAAAACTTTCTTCGTGAAAGGGTCTAATTCCCCTGTAGCTATCTTCCTATGTATTTCAACATCAAGAATAAATCCTGTACATGACTGTATAAACTCTTTGGAATATGTTGACAAAACTAAATCTGTAAGTGGAGTTAAATGTTGTGGTAGCTTATCTATTGGATTAAAGACAATCTGATGTCTAAATGCAATTTTAGCTCTCTTGAATTCTTCCTCAAATCCATTCGGTATACTCTTACCTTCAACTTTGATACTCATCAATACTCTGTCAATCGTCTTATACTGTTTTGTTAATTGAATTGCCTTTTGAATTCCAATCCCAGGTATACCTTTAGTATAATCACATCCACTTATAGTTGCCATCAATAAAAGCTGATCATCATTAAAACTATTGATATGCGATCCTTTACAATTTTTCAAATTTTCTCTCCGAATTTCAATACAGCTACCGGTATCATTCAATTTGGTGATTAAAACTTGACCCCCAAAAATCAGTAAATCGGAATCTTCACTAATTATACCATCAACTAAACCAATTTTCTCTAAGTAAACCATTTGAGAATCTGCTTCATAAGGTGCAACAACATAATTGATACGCTGTACCTTCAATTCATTGATCAAAGACTTTGCCATCTCTGGTGAAATGTCACATGCTTTTTGATAATAGTTAAATGCTAGCTTAGAATTCCCATTTCTCTTGGCCTCAAATGCAAGTTGTTTAAATTCTTCACGACGTTTCTCCCTATCCTTTTCAGTACCTGCTTTACTCGGTAAATAATCTCCATCAAAAACAAAATATGGTGTTATCTGGAAATGCCTCAGCATATCAATTTTCCTCCTAAAATAGCTTATGTATGCCTTCGTTGGTCTCTCTAACACAAGGTCCTCCGCACACGAAAACGCTGCCTTGTGTAACCACGCATATGTATCAACAGCAAGTGTTTTCCCCCTGTATCTTGCCAATGTAGTTTCCTCCTGTATCGACTTGAGTACAGGTAATAGACCAGAAACACCCATCGTGTGCTCACTAATAAATATACGCCTATAACGTGTTATATAAGGCAATCGCAAGGAGAGGCTCTCTCCTAATGTAAACAAGCAGGACACGCAAAACGAGGGACTAGATCGATCGCTCCATAACAAAACAAAAGCAGCATCAATAATTTGATCTTGCGTTTTTTTGGCGTCGCACACGTGACTCCACTAAGTCGAAGCCTCATGCTGAAAAATTGGCGCTGATCTGTTTGTTCATCTGTGAATTGTTCAAACTCAAACTCAGCTTGCAATGATTGAAGTTTTATAGCTGGAGCAAAATCAACACTCTCATTTCAACACTCTCATTTCAACACTCTTATCTTCACTGCATTCTAATCCAAACTTTGACAACAGTAATGGGTGGAGTAGATGAATTTGTGAAAAGCCAACAAGATCTTGTAGCCCAAGGTATTCAAAATTTGGGTATTGATGATGATTTGAAGTACAACAAATTAGATTCCAATCAGCAACATAATCAACATAATTATATTGAGAACAACCTCAATGCACCTACAATCAATCCTCTGCAGTCTCGCTCTCAAACACCACCAAAGAAATCAGGTAGGGTGAACAGAGGAAGAGTGAATCATGCATTCCATGATTTACTGAGCCATGTACCCAACGATTATCTGGATCTTCCAGTTGACCCAAATGCGGCTGCATCAACTATTGGCCTATTTCCACCACAGATTGGCTCTGTTGGTATTACTTCTGACCATAAGAGCTCTAAATTAGCTTCAAATAATGCTTCACCTTTGCAAGGAACTCAATTTACATCTTTACATGAAGCACAATTCACACCTACACATGAACGTCAGTTCACTCCAGGATTAAATCGAGTGCAGTCTCAATTTGGGAACAGTCCGGTTACTCCTAGCTTAAATAATGGCCAATTCAGTGACACAAGTACCTATGCAAATAGTACTCATAATATCAATCAAACCGTTGTATCTCCAGAGCTCTCTGTTTCAGCAATAAGGAATCAAATGAACGAATATTACAAGGAAACAACTTTTCTAAGTTTTGAACATGTATCTGCACCACCAGCTGGTACCCAATATAGAGCAATTGATCAGGCAAATTCCATTCCTCAATACGCTAGGATGACAATGTATAGCGTCCCTGATTCTGAGGAATTAAGAGCCAAAACTAAAATTCCGTTAGGTATTGTTTTGAGACCTTTTGCTGAATGTGTCCCTGAAAGGGAAATCCCGATGGAGGTACCTCAGATTAAGATTGAGGAAACTCAAACTGTTCCAAGATGTAGAAGATGTCGTGCTTATCTTAATCCTGCAATGCAACATGATGGTAGGAATATGACATGTAACATTTGTGGATTTGTTTCTCCAATTCCACCTGAATATGCTTCCACCATCGATTTTAATGGTGTTAGAGATGATTATCATTCACGACCTGAATTACATACTGGAGTAGTAGATTACATTGTTCCGAAAGATTACAACTTAGATCCAAACGCAGAAAATAATTCATTACATAGAGTTTTTCTGATTGATCTTTCTTACAATGCCTATAAATTCAAGCTTATCGAAACTACTTGTTCTGCGATAAGAATGGCATTATATGGTGATGATGAAGGAACAAAACTAGCCAATGGTACCAAAATTGCAATCATTGGTTACGATTCTGATTTACATTTCTTTGATTTAACACCTGGATTGGATCAAACTGTTGTTTCCATTGTAACTGATCTAGATGATCCGTTTCTTCCATTCCAAGAAGGTATCTTTGCTGATCCTATGGAATCTTATAGCATCATTGAACAAACATTGACAACAATTGAACAAAACACTAGAGCAACAGCTCCTGAACCTTCATTAGGTGCTGCTCTTAAAGCTGCAGGTTTAGCGTTAAAGGAAATTGGTGGCGGACAAATTATTGCTGTTTTATCGACTTTACCATCTTATGGTCCTGGTTCATTAGTTCAAAGAGTGAAAGGTGCGAAACCTGACATTGATTTTACCAAGGAAGTTTGTACTCCTGATAATAAATACTATCAAGAGCTTACAACTGAATTTGTTAAAAATAATATTGGCGTTAATTTGCTTGTTGCAACAACTTCCAATGTGGACTTAATAAATATTGGTACATTGGCTGTACAAACTGGTGGTACATTGAAAGAATGGCTTCCATTCAGTGTTGAAAGAGATGATATCTCATTAACATATGAGCTGAAAAAACTTGTTCATTATACCGCAGGCTATCAATCGCAACTCAAAATACGTTGTTCCCGTGGATTGCAAGTGAAAACATATTATGGACCTTTCAAAACTATATCAGGTGATGGTGCACCGAATATCCCTATTGTTAGTGGTGATACATCTATTGTTGCTGATTTCACCTACGATTCTAAGTTGGACACTAAAAAAGATGCACATTTCCAAGCTGCCCTGTTATATACATCCAATGATGGTGTAAGGAAAGTGAGAGTTATAAATAGTATTTTATCCATTACACAAAGAATTAGTGACGTTTTTGATTTTGCAGATCAAGACTCAGTTCTGAAACTTTTAATTAAAAAAAATATTGAAAAATTCAGTAGTGCACCAATTGTTGCATTAAGAAACAGTTTGATGATTCAATGCTCAGAAATTATGGCAGCATATAAGCATTATGTCGCAAATCAAAATACTTCACCTACAAAATTAATTTTACCTCAGAGTTTAAGAACGATGCCGATGTTTATATTATCAATTTTAAAATCAAAAGCCTATAGAGAAAAAATTAGCATTCCAGATCATCGAATACAAAGTATGTTCAAACTTTCACAATCAAACACAACCTCTTTAACAGCTTATCTGTATCCGCTATTATTTTGTATTCATTCATTAGAAGATAACGATTTTATGATGAATGAGGAGAATGGAATGCTGAACATTGCACAATCATTACCATTGACGATAACAAATCTTGAGTTTGGAGGAGCTTATTTACTTTTCAATGGTGAAAGGATAATCATTTGGTTACATTCAGATGTTAACCCATTGTTGTTGCAAGATTTATTTGGTCAAGAAGTTGATAATGTTAGTAAAGTTCAGCCATTTATTGCAAGTCTTCCTATTATCAATACACATATCTCAGAACAAGTTCGCAATATGTGTGAATATCTCGCTCAACATTATAACGGGTTAGATAAACAAAGCATTGAGATATGTAGGTTTAGAATGGATCCCAATGAAACTGAATTTCAGCGACAATTCGTGGAAGATAAAAATGATGAACTTTTATGGTCCTATCCGGAGTTTTTGAAGGAGATTCACAAACAAGTTACTTCAAAGGGCTCTAGTCTAATAACATCTACATCACCTCAAAATGAGCGTGATGGTGAGAATATAAGTAGAAGATTTGGTATTTTCTAATATTTATTACATTTGTAAAATTAGTAGTTTCTTGTATCAATAAAACTACCTTTAGACTGACTCATGAAAATTCAATTAGCAAAAAAGTTTCATATGAAGAAGCAAATATTTCGAACTTCGGAATTGTTTACTCGTGGTAAAGTATTCTAAAAAGATTGAAAAAACTATCCTTTGCTGCTAATTCTTTAAGGTTTCATTCATTAACGTTGATGTTTATGGTACAAAAAACAACAAAACTACATTCAAAAGATGCAAAAAACGACAACTACAGGATTCGAACCTGTGCGGGCAAAGCCCAAAAGATTTCTAATCTTTCTCCTTAACCACTCGGACAAGTTGCCCCAACATACTTTTAAAAAGTGGGTGATTAACTCGTAATGCCATAGGTGACAATACCCCCCAAAACCCCACTTCTTATCTTGATTATGTTCTCCTAAACTAAAAACCGTTGTAACCTACCTTCATTAGCTCCAAAACACCAATCAGCTTCCCTCATTCCATCATCTCTTACACCCCTACCAGAAGCACCAAAAATGCATTAAGGAAAGATCCAAAAGATGGCAAAACGTTCTTCAAACAACTAAAACCTTGTATGATCACTAGCTTCGAGCCACCTTATTACCTCAATGCCCTCAATATTGGCCTCTTAAACAGCACGTTCTATCACCTTTGAGTTCTTTGTTCCGAAGCTACCCTACCGCCCTATTCGTCGTAAAATCCACAAATGTCGAATAGCCGTCAAAATTTACCAATGTTTTACTAAAGGTGCTTTGTCACTCAGCCTCACATTCTTATTCTGCCCTCAGGATACCGACAAATATAAAGAGCTCTCTAAGTTTATTGATTTCTTAGTATATTATGTGAGTGTGTGATAACTAGCCAATCCTTTAAACTTCTACTCGTTAACTGTTGATACGGCAGCCCTTCACCATCTTATTCACTCCTCATCATCTTCCGCATCATCAAATCTATCCAACTACAACTCAAACAATGCTACCAAGCAAACAAAAACCACACTGTCCATTTCAGTTCACTATATCATTTAGCCAAAAAAAATTTATGCACATCAAAATTATATCCCGCAAAGTAATTACACTTGGGCGGCTGATTCTGCCAGAGCTGGGAAACTTTGGAGAACTTTCTTTTCCAGAATAGATTCACTTCTCATCAAGTAGATCTCATCCGGATACCACACACATGCTTTCAACGTTAGACTACTCAACAGTACTTTTTATAAACCGTGTTTTTTACATCAAAACCAATCGCTCCTATTACCGGTACGATACGTTATCCATGAATGTGCGATTGTTACTAAAAGCTTTCATTTCTTCACTAAAGGGACATGTGCAACCCTTGTAATATTGTCCTGCGTCCAAGATCATAAAATACGAATTTTTGGCCGACTGTGCACGTTTTGCGTATGCATAGCAAAGCAACAATATACCAAGATTTACCTGGTATCCGAATGATTTTGAGTATTTATTGTTCTGCTTCAATTCACGATACAACTTCCAAGAAACAGAGCTATCAACTTCATTAGCTAACTAAATCAAGAGCCACATTATTATATTTTCCTAATTCCTCTACAGTGTGCAAACCCGAGACGTAAACATTCGTGTCACCTAACCGATCACTTTCTCAAGCCAGCTTTACGACTGCATATTGAGTCACGATAGCAAACAAGCATCCAAAGCTTCCATGATGAAAAGAATCCCATAAAGGCTTAAATTAGGTCTTGATTAAGTCAAGCACGTAGAAAAATCAACGGTCAGACACAGCCTAAGACTGTACCTCAGATCTAGCCGCATCCCTCTCATGTGGACTGTCAGTGTTACCGAGCCTTCAGATCCTAACACCATTTGAAGCGATAGAAACCAACCTAAGCGAGCCCCATCTCTCTGAAGAGAGCTATAGAGACTTTATATAGACTACACTAACTATTAGGACCGCAGGAACAAGACATAAACCCTATTCCCACTGGGAGTCACTACTATTTATGGCGTATTTGAGAGCGCATCAACGCAAGATACAAGAATTAATCGCCTCTGCTGATCAAAAAAACACGCGACCAAATATTAATGCGAGCTTACGTAACCATTTTTTTCTTAAAATTGCTTATTAATCTCAAAATACATTGCTTTTAAAATTTTGTGAAAGCGGTTTTAGCTCAGTGGGAGAGCGCCAGACTGAAGATCTGGAGGCCATGTGTTCGATCCACATAAACCGCAAATAATTTTTTGTTGAACAACATTAACGATATCAGTAGCAAGTTTTTGCACAACGGAAATCATTCATAAGAAAGTATTGATAGCCATAGATACTTAGTTTAACTGTACCTAAGGTGACTGAAATGAAAAATCCCGCAAGCCACCAAACAGGGCAAATGCTGGGCCCATGATTTGAGCAGCAAGAATCTCGAAGCCCGTATCGCATCATCGCCGGCAGCTAACACCACTTTCGGTGCCTGTCTCCTCATTTTTAAGGAAACCTACACCGTTGCTACAACACCACGAGCATCTACCCATTTACAGCCCAATGTAGTCTTTGCACCTGCAAGCCCCACCATACCATGCGATGCCTGCCAGGTGCCATACGACTGGTCCCGTGTGCAGTATAAGAGCACCTGTGTCTGTCCCTCCCCGTCCGTGTTCCGCTGCCAGAGCTGGCCCTCGTTCCGCCCCGCTCCGCCTCCCGCCGGCTCGTTCCGCCCGCATGCCGCGCTTCCACCGCGTTCCATCCCACGTCCGAGCCCCGCTCCGCCGCGCCAACCGTCGCCATCCGTCGCCACCCGTCGCCTTTCTGGTGCTAGCCAGTTAGCCAGTGCGCCAGTTAGCCACATTGTTACCACCGTTACCATCCAGTTGCCAATTACAGGTCTTTCCTACTTCCCCAGACGCTTCGCAGAATACCGTGACGCTGCTCAAACAGACTGAAACAACCCTCAACCATTTCTCTTCTCACACCACTGCCCTTGATTGCAAACAAACAGGCTTTAGAGACACTTTCATTATCTAACAACAACCCAGGACAATGGCAAATACCAACTTGGATGAGTACGATTCTATATTGGGCAGTTTGGGCAATGACCACGATCGCACTCAGATGTTCCTAGACCAGCAACAGCAGCAGCAGCAGCAGCAGCAACATCATCAACAGATGCAGCAACAAGCACACCAGCATCATCAGGAACAACAGAAGCAACGTCAGCAACACCAGCACCAACAACAACAACAACAACAACAACAACAACAGCAGCAGCAGTATAATCAAAGTTCACAGATTCAACAACAACCACCACCCTCACAGGCACGTGCAATATCTGAGACTGGAAACACCTTGTTTC
This sequence comes from Pichia sp. yHMH446, assembly GCA_030555725.1. NCBI lineage: Eukaryota > Fungi > Ascomycota > Pichiomycetes > Pichiales > Pichiaceae > Pichia > Pichia sp. yHMH446. Next base: position 30,837 of record JANIWQ010000059.1, read on the forward strand.
AAGACTCATACAGTCAGCATCAAGATAATGGATCTCAATTTGGCAGTTATGTAAGCAACTCTTCACATTATGGTTCAGAAGTAAATTTCAACGATCTCAATGATGCCGTGAGTTCTTTGAATTCGGGTTTATTATCACCTTACTCAACAGGCTCATCACCCGATGATTTTTTCCTCAGTGCAGGTAATTCTCAAGCAGGATCCCAATACGGTAATGATGAGAATGAGTTCAATGTTGACCTTAATACCTCTCATTTACATAATGATGTATTATACCCAAATCAGTTCATTCCAGTTCCAATGGCAGAATCTGCTTCAAATAGTACGGTGACTTTCAATACTCATGATTATCAATCTGCTCAGCAAATCGTACCAACCTTGAAAACAGTTGAAGAATGTGAAGAAGAAATCTATGTTAAAAAGGAATCACCCGATGAAGTCTCAAATCTCAGGAAAATTTCAACTAATCAATCAACTCAAAGCTTACAAAGTTTTGAAAGTGGTGATAATACAAACGGTGATGACTCTCAACAACCAAGAATTGGTAATCGTAAAGTCAAATCTTCTCATAATTTAATTGAGAAAAAGTATAGAACCAATATCAATTCAAAAATAATAGAACTTAGAAATTGTGTTCCATCTTTACGTATTTTAGTTGCTAAAAATGGTAATCATAGAACTAATTCTATCAATAATGAAGCTGAAGATAATGATGATTATTATGAAGGTAACGGTTATTCTGATGACGAAGAGAAACTTGATGGTTTGAAACCTGCTAAAAAGCTTAATAAAGCAACAATTTTAGCTAAAGCTTCTGAATATATAAGACATTTGGAGAAAAAAACTGAAATGTTGAAAGAACAAAATTTAAGATTGCAAGCTTTACTTGAGAATAGTAATTTAAATGTCGAACAGTTATTACATCAACAGAATAATTTTCAACAACTTTCCCAATCTCAATCTCAACTTCAACCTCAACCTCAATATTATCAGTCTCAATCAACCAGTATGCAATCTTCACCTTTCAATAGAAGTAATAATAGCAATAGTACCAGTAATCGTGGGAGCAGTAATTTAGTTTCCCCCAATGATATCAATTTCCAAAATCAACCTTTACCTGATCATCAGTCTTTGACAAATAAGTTAATGATGGGTGGTATCGGTGGTATGTTTGGTGTCTCAGCTTTAGATGATCTAACAAATGGTTCTTCAATGAATCAAAGAAATTTATTTACTTTCCCAATTTTTTCTTTCACATCTTCATCAACGATAGCATCAGCAACATCAGCAAATTCAAATATTCTAAGTTTCACAAATATGATTTTTTGTCTTATTAAATTATCAATTGCTACTTACATCTTTAAAAATTATTTTTCACAAGATTTACAATCTTATTATTCTAACTTCCAAAAAATTCAACAAGCAAACCATTTGAATACAGTTGGTACATTTAAATTAATTATAAAAAACATCACCTCTACCAACTTTGTAGATTCTGAGAAAATATTAATGGATTCTTACAGATTAAATAAAATTGATTCCACATTTCTTTTATCAACTTTCAAAACAATGAATCTAAAATCTATACCAGAAAACTCTTTACTAAAAGCCATCTATATTTCAAAAATTATTGACTTTTTGAACATGAATCTTCACCCAGGATTTGAAATCCATATCAATGCTTTGCGGAAGTTAGGCAGAGTCTATTGGAGAAAATCTTTTCCTTATTTGGCTCAAACAAATTTGAACGAATACACAACCATGTCTTTTGATGAAGTTGATTTCACTACTATCATTAAAGATAGAACTAATAATATTATAAACAATGTTTCCATATTAGATGTCTTATCTCGTGCATTGATTGATGTTCTCTTCAATAATGCAATGAAGGGATCTGTTATGTTGAATTTTATGGATCTACAAGCTTTAGAGAAAAAAAATGTTCCATCAGATTTTGCTAATAAATATGCTAGAACTAAAGCATATGCCCAAAGTGCATTGAACCGTTTGAATTCTTTTGAAATTTCCAAAGATTTGCAAGTCAAATGTCAACTATTAAACAATCTTATTCAACAAAATTCCGAGAATCTTTCACCTATAGTGGATGATATCCAATCTGTAAGCTATAAAATCAATGAGATTGACATTAAGACAGCTCTGCTTGCATCAATCTCAAAATATCACTTTGAAATCAACTCTCCGATGGATGTTATTCTTAAATCCCTCTGTAATCTAAAATTCCTAACAACTTCAAATGACTATATTTCAACATTCCAGTTTGTTTCTCTCATGAACATTTTACCAGCTCTAAACATGTTTATACTTAGCTCAATCAAGTCCAATGTTTTTACATTAGATGAAACATTTAGAGTAAAAGAGCAAATGATTACAATAATTGGCCATATGAGGCGCTATTTGGGTAACCGAGAGATCTCTAATAGCTTAGATTTGCCTGAGCCCTTACAAAATTCTCTCATTGATAAGCTTGTAGCTTACATGAGTGCTATAGACCAACTTTGATCTTTGCTTTACTTCCGTTTACGCTTGCTGTATACTTATTATACTTGTACTTCCTTTATAAACCTCAATTTGTACTTTACACAATAATATAGCTCTACCCATTATTTTATCCTACCACAACGAATCAATGCGCGATCAGCATGACAATTCTCAGTTGCCTCTGCGCTGCACCGGGTGAACCGACAACGGCGCGGTTTTGCAGCGACACCAGGCAGCGAATGCAGCAACTGAACGATCTAGGGTGATGATGTGTTGAAAGAATGGCTTAGTACAGTGTTAAGCACCTTTCCTTACTGCTCTACAAACAATTTTGGTTGCTTGTTGCAAAAGGTTACTTCAAGTTACTTTTCTCTATCTCATAAATTGAAGTAACACATTTTTGATAACACAATTATCGAAAATGTACAATTACAATAACCAACAACCACAATATGGTTATGGTGGTAACAATTATCAACTATCACCACAACCGCAGCAACAACAGGGCTTTAATAACTGGGCAAGCACACCTTCCCAGCAGCAGCAGCAGCAGCAACAACAACAACAGCAGCAACAGCATCCACAATTCAATCCTTTGCAATCGCAACCTACAGGATATGGTTTTGGTAGTCAACTGAATGTCCAGAAAACTGGATTCCAACAATCATTACAAAACCAAGCTACTGGCTGGAATCAACCGCCACCAAATTTCCAAAGTCAACAAACTGGTTACCAACAACCACAAACTAGCTTCCAATCTCAACAAACTGGTTTTCAACAACCGCAAACTTCTTTTCAGTCTCAACAAACTGGTTACCAACAACCACAAACTAGCTTCCAATCTCAACAAACTGGGTATCAACATCCACAAACTTCTTTTCAGTCTCAACAAGGTGGCTTTCAACAGCCTCTGCCAAGTACTCAAACTAATGTTTCTAGCTTCCAAAACCAAACAAATAACTACCAACAGCAACAACCACTTATGCAGCAAAACACAAGCTGGAATCAATCTGCTCCTCCAATGACTAGCTTTACTTCTCAACAAACAGGTGGCTTGATGAATCAAGCAACTGGTTACCAACAACAACCAGCAACTACCTTTGGTTCTGGTGGTCTCCAACCACAAATTACTGGTTGGAACACAGGTATACAAACTCAACAAACTGGCGGTGCATTAACAGCTCAGCCAACAGGATTTATTTCCAATTTAACTAGTATGGGTTCTCATCAAAACGATCTTGAAATCCCAAACATCAGATTATCTTTCATTTCTGCTAGGGATCAGGAGCGATTTGAAAACATCTTTAGAAGTAATGTTCCAAATGGCGAAAACGCAATGGATGCTAGTGTTGCGAAATCTATTTTGATGAAATCTGGTTTAACTGCAGTTCAATTATCGAATATTTGGGAACTAGCTGATACAAACAAATCAGGTAGTTTAATGTTCCCTGAGTTTTGTGTTGCATTACATCTAGCTAACATGGCAAGAAGAGGACAATCAGTTCCTTTTGAATTACCAACTAAAATCAAAAACGAAGTTACAGGATTTGTTGATGCAATTAATTTCAACATTGGTACAAAGGCAAATCACTCAGCTTCTCAATCCACTTTTACAAATACTCCCTTACTTGTTCAACAAACTGGTATGGCTCCTTTAGTTGCTCAAAGAACTGGATTGATCCCCTTAACTGCGCAACAAACTTCTGGTTTGGTTCCAATGCAAACAGGTAATCAAAATAATATTCTTGCTCCTCAAGCTACAGGTATTTTTGCACAATCTGGTCCTTTAATGACCCAAGCGACTGGATCTGCACCACCAATGACTAGTTTTACCGCTCAGCCTACTGGCGGTTTTATGCAGCAACAGACTGGTGGACTCATGAGTCAAATGACCGGAGGTGGATTTATGAATCAACAAACAGGTGGTCTATTACCTCAACAAACAGGTCTTCAACCAATGCCAACAGGTAGACCAGGGCAATGGGGGTTTGTTTCAACACCAAATGGTGGATTACCTGGTTTAGATATGATGCAATCTCATTTTATGCCTAACGCACAAACTCAAGCATCAGTTTTACAAAATCAAATGGGTGGTGCTCATTCTTCTAATGTTACTTGGGCTATTACAAAGCAAGAAAAATTGATTTATGATAATATTTTCAAACAATGGGACAAGGAAAGAAGTGGTTTTATTACTGGTGATACTGCATTAGGTATTTTCACTAAATCAGGCTTAAGTTTTAGTGATTTAGAAAGAATTTGGACACTTTGTGATCAAGGTAATAAAGGTAAATTGAATAGAGATGAATTCGCTGTTGCAATGCATATAATTTACAGAAGATTGAATGGTTATGATATTCCAACATATTTACCACCAGAACTTGTTCCACCTTCATCAAAAGTTCTAGAAAATACTGTTGATAGTATGAAAAATGAGCTAAAAAGGCAAGCAACACAAGGTGGTGTGGGCTCTTCTTCTAATGTGAATCCAGGTATTTCAAGATCTGGAACAACCTACAAGAATAACGATGATTCTGTTGGTTATGTCTCAAATTCAAGACATAGAAAGAAATCAGAAGAGGGTAAATCTGGTGCATTTTCTACAAAACTGTCAATTGATGATTTGAAAAAACAAATTCACGAGAAAAAAATTCTATTAGAAGCAATCGATGCCCAAGATGCTGATATTTCTGCAAATGAAATTCAACAGAGGGCTGCAAATGAGATTGAGATACTAAAAACAAAGATCAAAAGCTTACAGTCTCAGTTAAACTCTTCTGATTCTGTTGATTTTGATTCAATAGAACAAAAACAGGAGCTAAAATCTAAATTGAACCGTTTTGCTGATAAAGTTCCTCAATTGATTGATGCAATTTCTCAAGTTGATGATAAGATTAAGAGTGCAAAAATTGAATTATATAGATTGAAGTTACAGAAGGAAAATCCATCTGGTATCGAAATTAGAGGCACTGGTCCTAATGGGGAGTTAACAGAAACTGATAAAAGGATTGCCAAACAAAAAGCTTTGTTGCAAGCGAAAATGGCAAAACTCACTGGAAAACCAGCTCCAAACTTTGACGCCTTTGAGTCCAATGAAGCTAAACTGAATGAACACATAATTTCTGTCAACAAAGACTTTGAGGAACAGAAAGCTATTGTTAACGATATTTCAACTTCAATCTCTACATTAATTAAGGAGGTGAGCGAGTCATTGAACTTAACAAACTCCATGACTGTTGGTCATGCCAAGTGGGAGAAGAAAGAAGGAATTCAAAATCAAGAAGTTGCAGATTTTATTGATTACTTAAATTCTACAAAGCCAGCTCATAAAACTTCTATTTCTGCACCAACATCTTTATCAAATTCATACTTACAACCTGCTTCTCAGTCTACTAGAGGCTCCCAATCATCAACACCTCAAGAATCTGCAGCAGAATTAAGGCCTTCGGATTCCCCTAAAGCAACTAGCGGATTATCGGCAGCTGAAGAACGTGCAAAAAGGATCAAAGAGAATGCACAAAAGAGAATGAATGAAAGATTAGCGAGATTGGGTATTTCTAGAAAATCAAACAACGAGCAGAACTCAACTCCTACAACTCCTGAGAAGAGGGAAGAAGCATCACCAGCTCAGATACACGGTGCACCACCAACTATTCCACAAAGCTCAAAAGAAACCGTTACACCAAATTCTAAACCAGAAAGTAAAGCACCTATTCCACAACCACCACCTACCAGGAATATCACTCAACATACTACTGATAATAACTCCAAATTAGCAACTTCCGAAAGCGACGATGAAGATGATGAAGATGAAGAGTACCAGGCATTGCTGGCTAAGAAAAAGGAAATGGAAGAAAGAAAAGCTCGTAAAAAACAAGAGAAACTTGCAAAGCTGAGAGCAGAAATGGCAGCTTTAAAACAACAAGCAGAGGAGGAGGGCGATGATGAGTGGGATGATGATGCAACGAATGTTCCACAACCAACTGAAGCAAACCAGATCCAGTCTCTTTCTGAAAAAAGTGTTACCACTGCTCATAGTAACAATCCATTTGCTTCAATGATCCAAAAGCAATACAATGCCGAAGAAAGCAAGCCAGAAGAAAACGAACCAAAGGCTCCTGCAACTGCCGTTTCAACTACTGTCCAAAACAACCATAATCCATTTTCCAAACTTCAGACAAAAAATTCAAACTCTTCTTCCAGTTTCACTGTTGTTGATCATGAGAAATTGAAAAAGCAGAGAGCTGCCCAAATGGGCGTTAGCAATGATGATGGTTGGTCTGATTCTGAGAATGAAGCTAGCGAAGATGAGATGCCAACTTCAAAGAAACAAGCTGAACTAGCTTCAATGTTGTTTGGAGGCAGTGCAGAACCATCTAGATCTTCAACTTTTATCCCCCCTGTACAAGTCAATGGCTCAACAGAGCAAAAGAAAAAGGATGAAACTTCTTCCCTAAGTGAAAGCATTGAACAAGTTTCAACGGTTTCTCCCGAAACTAAGGTCCCAGCGCTTCCATCAGTTGCTCAATCGTTCCCGCCTCCATCAATTCCAGTAGAGTCACCCCAAACAGATGAACCCTTTGATAAATCATCAAATTTGGCAGATCCTGTTAGCAACAATGAAACTCCCTCAAGAGATGAGTTTTACGATGCGATGTCAGAAGAGTCATCCTTTATAGATTCTACACCACCATCTTCTCCTGAAACTAACAGAGTTATGGATCCTTCTGTTCCGACTGATACCATTCCTCCAGTTCCAACCGGATTTGCACCACCCCCTCCACAATTCGTTCCAGAGGTTGCTCCTTCTCAGACTACTGCTGCATTGCCACCACCACCACCGCCTACCGAATTTGCACCACCTCCTCCACCACCTAGTGACGCTGCACCACCACCACCTAGTGACGCTGCACCACCACCACCACCACCACCTAGTGACGCTGCACCACCACCACCACCACCACCTAGTGGTATTGCACCACAACCACCTTCAAATGGAGTACCACCACCACCACCACCAGCAGCTTTAATTCCAGCTGCTACCGGAGGCCCACCAAACATAACTGCACTGCTAAGCCAGATTACTGGAGGTAAGCAGTTAAAGAAAGTGCCATCGGAAGAACAACACATCGCTACAGGATCTACTGTGGGAAGAGTTTTGTGAACTTACTTCGATTTAGGTCATACTAGTTAACTCTGTATTCTTATTTATTAAAAATTTATTTGTATTTTCATCAGTGTAATATATGACTGTAATTATTTGAATGTCATTGACATGTGGCTCTTTCAAACTGTGGCTGTGCATTTTCTTGATAAAGAAGGAGCGACTGATTCGGCAAAAACGGGTATCGCTTTCCGACACCTTAGGCGTTATATATAAAGAACTATGGGAGAAACTGTAGCCTTTGAAAGAATCACTTTTTTTTCTTTCTTTCAAAAAAGTTTTAAAATTTCATTGAGTCAATCAAAAATAGGATGTTTGGAAACATTGCACAAAGATTATCAGGTAAGAATGTCCTCATCACTGGTGCATCCACCGGTATCGGTTACCACACTGCAAAGTACTTTGCTGAAGCAGCAAAGGGTGACATCAAACTAGTTCTTTCTGCTAGAAGAAAAGAGAAACTGGAGGCTTTGAAGAAAGAGTTAGCCTCCGAATATCCTTCTATCAAGGTTCATATCGAAGCGTTGGATGTCTCCAAGCTTGATACAATTGCACCATTTTTGACTGGCCTTCCAGAAGACTTTGCAACTATCGACGTTTTAATCAACAATGCTGGTAAGGCACTAGGATTAGATCCAATTGGTAGTGTTGATCCAAAAGATGTGGATGAAATGTTTCAAACTAACGTTTTAGGTATGATTCAGTTAACTCAATTAGTAGTTCAACAAATGAAGAAGAGAAACACTGGTGATATCGTTCAACTAGGCTCTGTTGCAGGTAGAAACCCATACCCAGGTGGTGGCATTTACTGTGCGACTAAAGCTGCTTTGAGATCTTTCACCCATGTTTTGAGAGAAGAGCTAATCAACACTAAGATCAGAGTTATTGAGATTCAACCAGGTAATGTTGCGACCGAAGAGTTTTCACTTACTAGATTCAAAGGTGATGCTGCTAAAGCTCAAAAAGTTTACGAAGGTACAAAACCATTGTATGGTACTGATATCGCTGAGTTGATTTTATTTGCTGTTTCCAGACCTGAAAATACAGTTATTGCAGAAACCCTCGTTTTTGCAACCAATCAAGCATCTGCTTACCACATCTACAGAGGCTCTTTAGATGACTGAATGTTTAAAATATGTTTATTAATAGATTATAGTCATTTTGTAGATTTCAATATATCTCATAAAAAGAATAGTGAATCAATCTTAACACTCTTTTTTAGCTAAAGACGGAAAATTCATCTAACGGTATAGATTATGCTGCAGGTCACGATGATGTACTTTCTAGCAGATAAAAACGTTATTTAAAAAGATCTATATAACTGATCTTATAAGGATCAATTGTGAAGATATCGGTTAAGGACAGTTCAACGGAGTTATATTTTATATTTTACTCAATACCGCTGACAAGGTTATCGCGTATGATAACCAATATCTTGAGGAAGATATCAATGGTTGCTTGGGACATTGGAGCCCATTTCAACTTCGACATCGCACAAGCACATAGAGGAATGCAGCTGAAATATCTTCTCGTACTTGGAGCTAATGTGTTTGTTGCCTCCCAACCAATATATGATGAAAATTCTCAATATGTTTTAGCATATAAATCCAATCACCCCATTTTGGATGAGTTTGTTAAAAATGGATTCTTCAAAGCTGACGAAATAAATGAAGAAGTCTCCAGTATGTGGTCACTATTGGAGGAAAATGTTGAGGCAGAAACAATTCTAGCTGAGTTAAAAAGCGTTGATAGTTCTTACAACACACTCACCGAATCTTATTCCAAAAGGTTACAACCCGAGTTACAGAATATACAAAAATATGATTATGTCAGGTCTAATGACATTGGCAATTATCAGTTACGCTTGAAGAAAAATGGTGCATTAAGTCCTATGGATCTCGAAGTGGACTCTGTGAAACAATATGCTGGTTACTTTGATATCAACGAAAATGATAAGCACTTATTTTTTTGGTTTTTTGAAAGTAGAAATGATCCACTAAATGATCCAATAATATTATGGCTCAATGGAGGACCAGGGTGCTCTTCAATGACAGGTTTATTTTTTGAATTAGGACCTTCATCGATTAATTCAACCACTTTAAAACCGATTCATAATCCTTATTCTTGGAATAACAATGCATCGGTTATTTTCCTGGATCAGCCTGCGGGTGTGGGCTATTCTTATGCTGAAAGGAGTAGTGTTTCTACGACTGACAAAGCAGCGGATGATGTATACGCTTTTCTTGAACTTTTTTTCCAGAAGTTCTCTCATTTGCAAAAAAATGCTTTCCATATAGCAGGGGAATCTTATGGTGGTCATTATATTCCAAAAATCGCTAGCGTAATAGCTAACCATGATGACAGAGTATTTAATTTTTCTTCAGTTATGATCGGTAATGGTATCACTGACACATTGAACCAATATTACTACTATATTCCTATGGCATGTAATGGAACAGAATCTGGATATAAGAAACTCATTGACGATGCATCTTGTGCAAAACTAGAAGATATTTACCCACGATGTGCTGCTTTAACGAAGAATTGCTATCGTGCACAAAACGCTTTAACGTGTTTGCCTGCAAACTTGTACTGTGAACAAATGATGGGTCCTTTTGAGAAAACAGGACTAAACTATTATGATATCAGGGAAAAATGTCTTGGTGAAGGCTGTTATCCTCAAATGTCTTTTATCGATGCTTATATGAACACCCCCCGCGTTAAAGAGGCTTTAGGAAGTGAAGTTGACACTTACAACGGATGCGATGATAAAGTTTTCAAAAGATTCATTTTTTCTGGTGATGGTGCAAAACCGTTCCAAGGATATGTTGCTGAGCTTTTAGAACTTGGTGTTCCTGTCTTGATTTATGCCGGTGACAAGGACTATATTTGCAATTGGCTGGGAAACAAAGGATGGTTAGAGAAATTAGAGTGGTCTAGCAAGAAATCATATATTGATGCTCCGGTCAAAACCTGGATCTCTTCAATTGATGGTAGTCATGCTGGAACTGTTAAATCCAATGGTCTTCTCACATTTTTGAGAGTTTATGATGCAGGCCACATGGTTCCATTCAATCAACCAGCTAATAGTTTGGATATGGTTAATAGATGGATATCAGGAGTCCCCTTTTGATTAATTCGTAATGTTTTCTCTTGTCTTTCTTTTTTTTTCTTGCATACTTTGAATTTTAAGCTAAACCCCGCTCTTTCTTCCTGTTTTGGCAGGCCGTCCGAACTTTGAAAAATTGCTTGCCGCGGTTGCAAATGTGACATGGTACTACAGACGGAGTTCTACGGCTACAAATTAAGCAAACAGATCAATATGAAATTGTGAATATTAGGAGTTAATCACTATAGGGTTATTGAAACACAAGACCAAAAAAAAAATCCCCAAGTTGAACCAAAGTGTATAGGTACCGTATGATTAATAAATCAACTGAGAGAGGGCGCGTGCGGCATTTGAGTTTTGATTTGCCGAATGATGTGAGAAGTTATCCAACCAATAGGATCTGTAACATTTGCTTAGCGCATTGTTAAATTTTGTCGGCCCGTTGACGTTTTTCCAATCAAATTCATCCCTGTCATTCACTGTTGCAGCATTATGACTTTTTTCAAAGCTTGCTCTTGAACAGTTTTGGAAGCTACAAGCGCTTATATTTTTAGCGGCTGAATGAAGTCAGCTTCATTTCTTATCTTAGGACTTCATTTCTTATCTAATTCTAGATCAGTAAATTTTGAACGAGAAGCTTTGATCAAAAACTCTTCATGTAAATATATCAAATGAAATGAATCTCCCCTTTTTTCAAAACACCCAAGAGGTTGCTTTTTTAGAACAAGCACAATGACTTTACTTGGTGACTCTAATTCCAAACATATAATTACACCTAAGAGAACATTTGAGGACGATAGTGATTTGTTTTCAGACAAAAATCTTTATGAAATAGGTGTTGAAGCAATTGGGGCATCTAGCAGTGATGGAGAACTAGTTCAACCAAAATGGTATTCAAAGTTCAACTTCATTGCGAGCAAAGTAGAAATGGAATCTCACACAGAGAGAAAACTTAACCAAAGACATATTGATATGATATCCATTGGTGGTTCTATTGGAACTGCCTTATTTGTTACCATTGGATCAGCATTGATGAAAGCGGGTTGTGGTAACTTGTTGATTGCTTTTATGATTCACGGTTTGTTTGTGATTTACCCTTTAAATTTGACTATTGGTGAACTAATTTGCTATCTTCCAGTTGATTCTCCTTTTGTTTCTCACGCCGGCCGTTTTATTGACCCTGCTTTTGAATTTGTATGTGGGTACAATTTTTGGATTATGGTTTCACTGGTTATTCCTTTTGAGGTGACATCTACTAATTCTATGATCCATTTTTGGAGAGAAGATTACAGTCCAGTTGCTGTCTTTATTCCTCAAATTATTGTTTACCTTGCGTTGAATATATTCGCTGTTAATTGGTACGGAGAGGCAGAGTTTTATTTATCAATAGGAAAACTTATCTTAGCACTAGGCCTCTTACTATTTACTTTTATCACTATGGTAGGTGGCAACCCACAACACAATGCATTTGGTTTTAAAAACTTTGAAGGTGTTAGTAACGCTTTTCCAAGTTATCTCGGAAGTGGAGCCTCTGCATTCTGGGCTGCGTATCTGAAGGCTATTTTTGTTGAAGTTGCTCCGGAATATATTGGTATGATTGCCGGTGAAGCTAAAAATCCAAGAAAAACTTTGCCAAGAGCTTTTAAATCTGTGGTTTATAGGTTATCTTTTTTCTATATTCTTGGTGCACTATCAGTCGGTATTTTGCTTAGACACGATGACCCAAAACTTGTGCAAGCTGTATCAGAAGGTGCTGCTGGTGCAAACGTTTCCCCATATGTTATAGCAATGCAAAACATGAAGATCAAAGTTTTACCAAATTTTGTTAATGCTTTATGTATTACATCAACATTCTCTGCTGGTAACTCATACATTTACTGTTCAAGTAGAGCCATTTTTGCTATGGCAAAGAGAGGGAAAGCACCGCGTTTCTTCACTATTTGTACTAAAAATGGTGTTCCAGTTGCAGGTGTTTTTTGTGCAATTGGATTTTCTTGTCTTGCTTTACTTCAAATAGGTAAAACTGCGGGTGTTGCTTTAGATTGGTTGGTTAATTTGTCTACTGGCTGTCAAATTCTGAATTATTTTTACATGATGATAACTTATTTGGGTTTTTATAGAGCCTGTAAAGTTCAAGGAGTAGATAGAACAGTCATGCCACTTCAGTCATGGTGTACAAAGCTACAACCATATCCTGCAATATTTTGTGCCTTCACAACCTTCATTATAACTGCATTTCTTGGAACCAGTGCATTCCTTCCATCTTTTGACATCGACTCCTTTTTGTACTATTACCTGATGTTTTTTGTCAACGTTGTGTTTTTCATAGGATACAAAGTGATTATGAAAACTCAACTTGTTAAACCGGAAATGGCCGACTTGTTTACAGGTTTGGAAGAAGTTGATGAGCATGAGCGCAAACTATTCGGCGAAGAGAGCAAATCCAAGACACCTATTACCAAATGGAGCAAATTATTAGAATGGCTCTTCTGAATTCTATGCTGTTGTAAGTTGCAAGTAAAAGCAGAGGTTTTTTTCAAACATAAAATTTGTTAGGAAACGTTTCTCTTTTAAATATAACGTAGTACTAAATTTGCGAGATATATATAATTAGTTACAAAACTTTAACCAACATGAAAGGTGTTTAGGGCTTAACATTCTACACTTCCATCTTCTATCTACTATCTTTTAAAGTAATCTTTGAAAAGCATTCATTCAAAGGACATAGAAATCAAAAAAATTATACTGTGAGGAGAGAAATAGAAAAACTCTCCGGGAAGCATCATATTAAAGATGGCGTTAGTTTGTTGAAAATTTATTGCGAAAGTTTTCGGTTCAAAAAGTGATTCGCCAGGGCTTTTTCTTCGGCTTTAAAGCCGTTGAACTAAAACGCTAAAAGGGCTCGACGAGCAGTTTAGAAACCAATGTGCTCTTCCCGTTTTGTAAAATGAGCAAAATTAATCAAAACCACAATTAGAAGACCAAAATATTCCAATATATTTGCTCCAAATGTTTCAAAAGTAACTTTAATGTCTTTTGGTATGAAATAATATAAAAGGTGAAAAAACTCTCACGGTTTCCTCTTTGTGAAGGAAATCCTACACATTAAGTCACAAGATAACGAGATCTACTGATGAGATATCACATTCTATACTATCTTTTTTTATCAACAGAACTTGCTTATGCTCTCGTGGGAATTACAAATCACAAAATGTATGCTCCAGATCCATGTGGGGCTGCATGCTTCAGTTATTATAAAGAGTTCAAAACTGAGTGTTCCTCAACACACAGTGGAAAAGTATCCAATTCACCTGAGTGTTTGTCTCATACGAACTCAATTTTACAAAGTGTTGCATGGTGCTGGGAGATCAAGTGCTCATTAATTTCAAAGAGTTCTAATGCGCAGTTTCTAGATGCTTGGAATGCCACCTTTCCCCACGCTAAGATTTCCTTTCTTGATGCACTAAATTTGGGAAAGCCGAATACAACAGGCACTCCTAAAACAGTTTCACTTTTGACTGATGCAGTTTTGCCTGATGATTTTCTTTTTGAAAACACTTACAGGACCAATAAGGATTTTCTTGATTCTGAGTCGAATGCTGCAAAGATGGGACTGTCTTTGGTGACAATTCCTTGGATCTTGGTTCTCTGTGGCCTGCTTTTCAATTGCATTGAAAAATTTCACTTGGATGAAAAGTTTTTACCAAAAAGGGTTATGTTTTGGTTTCGGAAGTATTTACTATATCCAGCATTATTCAGAGAGAAATGTTCGGTACCAGTTGGTTTGGGAGAAGGTCTACCTGTCGATTATGTCCCTCCAAGGTTAGTGTCCCTTGCTTTGATGGCTTACTATATTATAAATATTATATTCTGCGCTTATCCATACACAGTATTTTGGGAAATGCTTTGGTATCCACATGATAGAGCTGGTCTACTTTATACCTATGTGGGTAACAGAACTGGTATTTTGTCTTTTGCAAATATTCCTGTTTTAATTTTGTTTGCTACTAGAAACAACATTTTTCAATGGCTAACTGGATGGTCTTATGCAACGTTTCAGCATATGCATAGGCATGTTTCGATTATATGTGTTTTGGAAGCCGTTGTCCACTCTATATTATACACCATTAAGTACGTTAAGAAGCCAAATAGCGCACATAAGTTTGCATTGGAAGCTGCAAAGCCTTACTTTGCATGGGGTATCTTTGCCACTGTTGTTTGCTGTGTAATGCCACCATTTGCTATTCTGAAAATTAGAATTAAGTCGTACGAAGTATTTATGTTTTTCCACTATCTACTAGCTGCAGTTTTTTTGGTTGGCTGCTATTATCATATCTACCTGAGATTTAATACCAAATGGGGCTACCTCTACTGGCTTTATTGTTCTTTTGCAGTTTGGGGTTTTGATATCTTTATCAGAATTTTCAGAATTTTAATTTTGAAAACTTGCACAGTAGAACTAGTTGACGCCGAATCAAGAACAGTTAAACTTACTTACAATTATTTGAATGCCCAACAGGCTTTCATTGGTAGCTATTATTATCTGTACTTTACTACTATTCCACCTTTTTTCACCAGCCATCCTTTTACAATAGCACATTGGAATAGTAAATATACTGAAAATAATATCATATTTGGTTCATCAAGCGAATCTGAGGATGAATTATCTAAAGTTGAAGCCGACCCAATTTTAGCTCACTCAAAAGAACTTGACAGAAGTCAAAACTCTTTGGTGTTTTACATGCAATGTCAAAAAGGTACCACCGCAAAAATATACAATCAACTAGAGGCAAACTCCTTCAAACCAATAAAGTTTTTCTCTTTTCTTGAAGGTCCTTATGGATCATACGAGTCGGGGGTATTTGATGACTACGATTTTGTGATTTTATTATCTGGTGGTATTGGTAACACTGTTGTTCTCAATTATCTTGAATCGTTATTAAGTCACAAATCGAGATGTTGTTTGAAGAATTCAGTCAATGTTAAACTATCAATCTTACATACTGATCGATTTGCTGGAAGAATCGAGTTTTTGAAGGATCTCATAGAGTCTTCTCGCTACTCATCTTTAAAAGATCATGTTGAATACACCCTACATAACACAACTGCCGGAGGAAGGATTGATTTAGAGGAATACTTGTATGACAAGATTGAAGAGATTGAGTCTAAGTATCATTTTGGCATCAGAAGAATTGGTGTGGTTTCCTGTGGTCCTGCAAAATTTAACGATACATGTAGACGTGTCTGCGTCCAGATGCAAGACAAGATTTATAGTGATACAATAATCAGCTATATCACAGATCCATTTGAGTGGTGATTTTAATTTGCCTTTTCCCTTTAAAAAATGTTCAGCGTTGTAGAGTTTTGCACAACATTTATATATGATAACAGTAAAAAATATGTTGAAGGAATTGAAGGGATGTTTCTTTTAGCGGCTCAACCCTATATGTTTGAAATTTTTCTAGTGGGAATTTTCAACATGGTTTTTCTCAAGACACATATCGACGAATTTAAAACTATCAACAATCTGAATATCAGACGTTCTTTATTTGCCTTAGCTTTCAATGGAGACAGGGCATAGATTAATTGATTCTGCATTAGAAGCAAGAAACTATAACCTTGCTTTGCGACTTATTGAGAAAAAGCTCAAAGAACAACCGAACTCTTCTCAGAATCATGCAATAAAATGTTTCATTCTTGCAAACATTGCTCTCTCAGGAAACTCATCAATTAAAGCACTTGATGCTTTGCAGCAAAGTATTGATTTGGCAAAAAATACCCCATCTGATCCCAAAACGCTAAAAATCTTGCAGGAAACTTTTGATCTACATAATTACCGTCCCAAGAATGATTTGTACGAAGCTGCGATGAGAAAGTATCAGAACCTAGGACTTGCTTTCGAGTGGTTTAAATATACAGTGGATATCAATGATTTGCTGGGAATGCAAAAGGCGGCAATGGCTCTGTCAAAGTCACTTAAGTCTGACACTGAAAATGGAAGAATGACAAAGCTATGGGCAGCGAGTACAATGACTATAGTATTGAATTGCTGCCAAAGTGGAGATCGTCTCTCTAATGGAAAGGATAAACTTCTGGCTGCACTTGGGTTGAAGATTATTGAGTCAGTTGAAACAACTTCACAAGATGGGTTTAATGCTCAAGAAATGTTTGTGAAATGCCATTTACTGTTACATAAAGGTGATACATTAGGTTGTATTGATGAACTAGAGAAGTTTTTGCAGAATGAGCAGGATTTAGAACTACTTCTTATGTATTTTGAACAATTGAGGCAAAGTTCTAATTGGGAACGCCTTTATAAGGCTACAATAGACTATCTTGTTATTACTGGTGTAGATGATTGGGACACATGGAAACTTGCAATATTAGCTGCTAGAGAGCTCAACAAAATTCCCGAAGTTAACGAAGTTATTGGAAGCTATAAATCTACCAGAAATAGCCAGTTAGCAAAGCTGCAAGTAGCAGACACAAAAAATGACGCAGAGAAGCTTAGTGCATTTCAAAATTATCTCGAATTGTATATGCATAAGCTATGTTGTTTTCTTGACTTGAGAGGCTTTATTGAACACAAATACCTACCTAAAGAAACAATCATGACTACTGTGGAATCAATCATCAAAAATAAACTCAACGACGATGATATAAAAGATCATAAGGCATCCGAGTCTGATTTAAACATTCTCATCAATTATATGAAAATTAAAGCCAGCTTGTATCCAGAATCTTTTGAGAAAATTGAGTTTTTTGAAGAATGCTGTAAATATTATGAATCTACAAAGCACTTACAGAGCAGACTTCCCGAATTTGATTATTTTGCAGGGTTTGAATTTATCATTCTTGCTATAGAAACATATTTAACATTACAGAAAGACCTGGTTGACACACAAACTTTTTTGAATTTGATTGTTGTTATTGAGAACTGTTTAATCAAGAATCAGTATGAGTTTCATTTACAATTATGGCTTGCACATCTTTACCTTGGTACTAATATTCATGCTCCTCTGTTAAGGATATATACAGCTCTCAAGATTAAAAATGCTCAGATTGATACTTTATCGGGTCATTTTGTCAACCATACTGCTACAAGAACTCGTAGTAAAGAACTGATTTCAAATGCAGCCAAGTTTTACTCTCAAAATGTTGCAATGGAAATGCCAGCCATGGTAATGAATTGCTTCGAACATCAGACGTTCAGCAAGCTTCAGGGTTTTATTTTATTCAAGCTTCGAGTAGAGAATTCAATCACACATTATGAGCTCATCAATCAAAACATACAAAATCTAAGGTTGAATGATGATAACTTAGCATTGGACAAAATTATGACTGATTTTATTCCTATTTTGAGAAAAGCATACAAGATTATCTCAATTGATGGTGATGACGTTGATTGCAAATTACATGATAATATTGATCGAAACATTCTTTGGGAATGTGCGGATCATAAAAGCCATGAAATTCCTTCCAGTTTTGTTGATAAAGGTATGAACGGGATATTTGATAGAGCATATGTCGAAATCAACATTTTGAAAGAGCTCATAATATATGATCAACATAACACAACATGGAATGACTATATGGATACTTTTTTGAATCTTATTGATAATCCAAACAATCTTACTTCTTTCTCGGAAATGGATAAAGAAATTCTTTTTGGCTTCAAATATCTTTTAACAAATGACAAAAATTTAGCTCCCAACTTCAAACCTATAAAACCAGACAATCCACTTGATGCTTCCTTTAACCATTATCACCTGTCATTACAAGATTTTGATCGTATATTAATGACTATTATTAAGCGTAGTTCAGAAACGAGTTTTTTCGCTCAAAAAGAACAACGCAATAGAATCAATTTACTTCAAAAGGAGGTCAAAAAGTTAATTCGTGCTATTGATAGAAACGAGATTATCTCTTCAAGTAAAATGAAGCTACAAATCTGTAAACAAAGAACACTTGAATTTTTTGATAGTGATCCGTTTGGTAAATGTTTCAATATTCCAGTTGATATAACCAACAAATGCTATAAGAATTTTGAGACTGATCTAATGAAATCAGTTCGTGAAATCTAATGTTTAAATTTATAGATTATAAAAGTTATTAATTCAAAGATTTATTTTTTGGAATTCTCCTTCTTCTCTCTTTGCTTTGGAGCAACTAATCTTTGCTTTTGACCCCAAACCAACTTGTGTGGTTTCATAAAGCTATCAATGACAGATTGATCAACTTTAGCACGACGTTCTTGAAACTCCTTCACAAATTCTTGTAATGTTTCAATACAAAGTTTTTTCAACTCACCACTTAAAAGTTCACCCTTTTTATATGCATTGTAAGTTTCATCTAACAGATTGTCATCATCTTTGAAGAAAGACAGATATTGGAAAGCAACATCAATATCAGGATTACCACCTAATTTTCTATGATCTTCAACAGTAACTTGACCACCTGAAAATGCATACTTATTAATTTTCTTTTGAATTTGCTTTGGTGAGTCAGTCATGAAAATAGCAGTGTTTTCATCAGATGCAGACATCTTTGTTGTAGAGCCTTGCAAAGCTGGGAAAAAGCGAGAATGTATTAAAGAAGGTTTTGAGAACTTTAATTTATCTGCAACATCTCTACAAACTCTGAAATAAGGATCTTGATCGATTGCACATGGAATCAAACAAGGAGTTTTTGGAGGCAGACCCAAAACATCAGGAAATGAAGATGGGAAAGCAGTTGCAATTTGAATTGATGCAAAATGTAGTTTACCGATACAGTCAGAATCTTGGAAACCGAAAACAGCACGTGCAGTAGATGTAGTAATTTGTCTTGAAACTCTAACAACATTTTCATAAAATGCAGGATTCATATATTCTAAATCGGAGAAGATAAAAGTATTTTCTGGATTAAAACCAACAGAAATGATATCTTTTGCATTTTCAACAGCGAATCTTTTAACATCTTCAATAGTAAGTTTTGGTTTAAAAAGGAATTTTTCATCATCGGTAAGTTCGATAACTAGAGGAACATCGAAAACGTCTTGTAACCATTTTGTGAATAAAAATGGGATCATGTGACCTAAGTGCATAGAATCTGAGGAAGGCCCACGTCCTGTATATAGAAAAAATGGTTCACCATGTTCATACATATCAAGGATACGGTTAAAATCTCTCTCTGAAAAGAACATACCTTTCCTCATAAAATGATGAGGATCATGTCCTGTGACTAACTTGAAACGAGTTAAAGTTTCCTCACCTATTCTTTTAGTACCAAATTGAGAGATAAGTTTATCATAATCAATTCCAACAGACTGTCCATCAATGACTGCACCTTCAACTTCCCAAGGAGTAATTTTTTGTTCAGCTTCAACCTTTGAATCTGCAATCTTTTCGACAACTTCGTCAGTCATTTCTGTAATTTTGGTCGTGAATAGACTTTAATGGTGATTGGAAAGCAAGTTCTTTATCAGATTATTGACTAGTCAAACGAGACTATGAAAAAAAAACAGGGAAGATGGTGAGAAAGCTGGATCATTTTTTTTTTGTTCTCCATAGTCACGTGGTCAGATAATTTACTAGTAGTAAAAACTTTGTTACTGAATTTTAATAAGAATTGGGAAATGTATATATTTTTAGTGATTATACTTGTTCAAGGTAGTTGGCTACTTGAGACACTATAAGTTGATTCCGAGTCAGTAATATAGTTTGTATCATCAAGGTCTTCTTGTGAAATTTCATTCCAAGAGGCGTACGTTAGTAAACTAAAACCAACTAAAATGAATATATATCCAAGAATTTGAGCAAAAGTTATAACAATACCTCGAAATATCCATTCAAATGCACCAACTATCAAGATTGTTAGAAGAGAAGCAACAGATGAGAAAACTGGTGAAGTTAATGACATTAATCCAAGAAAGCAAACGCTAAATATATGATTGCAAAATATACTGAAAGTCATTATTAAAATTTCTTTAGTTTTAGAAGGGAAATTGAATTTGTGGATACCTAAAATTTGAACAATCAAAAGACATGCTCCCATTGATATAAATGTAGAGATACCTATCAAACACATAATAAAATTTGAGAATGTTGCTTGTCTTCTAGCACTTACAATTTCTGAAGGTGGACAACACCATTTCTTGTAAAGAACTTCATAGAGACCATACATAATTGCACCAACCAGGATTATAAAATTCCCGAGTAATCTATGTGGATAATCATTTAAATTATTCTCAGAGTTGGTAGTTTTACCCATATAAGCGACAATGAAAACACCACCAATTGCTGTAATAACAGAATTTGCCTTTATCCAAGAGAATTTCTCCTTTAATAAGGGAATTGCGAAAATGTAAGCTGTGAATGCACTACAATTGTAAATTGCTGTTACATCACTACCTGTTGATAATGACATTGCGACATACCAAGTAATACCTGCCAAATTTAGAATAATTGATAAAATAGCTGCCATTTTGAAAATATAATGAAATGCTTCACTTTGTAAAAATTCGGTATAATATTTGAAACTTTTTTTTGGATCATTATAAATTAATTTATAATTTGATATATTTGCAGCAGTTGTTAATTCAGCTGTATGAAATATATTTTGATGTTGAGCTTTTATTGAACTTGCTATTGATTTCCTGAAACCTTTCCATTTCTTATGATGTCCATCAAATATTTCATAATTACCATTGATATGGTTAATATAACGTTTAATAGTTTTAAAAATTGCGATGGAGAAAAATTGTAAAGGCCATAATAACCACCAGAAACCATGAGTTAAAAATAGCAACAGTATGGGTTCATTGAATTTATATTTGGTGTAAAGTATACTAGTCAATTCTGTTTGAGTAACAAATGATAGAAGTGAGATTAAGAAAAGTACAATCACAAAGATGATTTTCAAATATGAGAACGAATAAGCGTGAGGTTCATTGAAATAAATCTCATCATTCAGCATATTGGTATTGAGTTTCTGAGGACTACGCTCTCCTTCTTGTGTAGACATGTACATTTGATGAGTCGGAGTAAGCAACTGTTCAGTGAAGTGTGAGAAACACGGTGCACAAATACGGTGCACATGACGACAACAGGACGGAAGGTCACCTGTGATCTTGTTATTGTTCAAACGAGCCGAGACGCGTGGAGTATAAGACTGTGAAAAAGTATGATGTCATTGAAATGAGCGAACGGAGGTGGGGGAGGGGGTTACAAGTTAATTATGAGAGAACTATACATATTCTACCAGGCTCTATAAGGGACCCAAATATCTACAACAGTATCATCACCATCGAAAATGTAATACCAGGGGAAGGCAGCAGCTGTGATACAACTATGTTGAGGAATGATTTCAATTCTAGTATCTAATGGGATCAACTGAGTTTCGATATTATCATCTAAAGGTGTTAAAATACCATGTTCTTGACTTAATCTACCGACAATCCAATTTTCATAACCTTGAGGTGAGACAACTTTACCAAAACCAGGAATTGGACCGAATTCTCTAGCCAAAGCTATAACACCTGCATTAATTAGTTCTTCACCTGGTTTCTTTGAACCCCTATTAGGATAAGAGGAGACAACATCAGCTAAAACTCTACAAGATACATTTTCAATTGTTGTACAACCAGTTCCGACCTGCTGCAGATCACAGAAAGGGTAGTTACCAGCATGAAGCTCCAACTTACCAGCTAATTCTCCGAGATTAGATAGATTCAAATTTTCAGCAGTATGAGCAGTTGGAGTTGAACCAACAGAAATGACTAAATCTTTAAGTTGAGGGTTTCTCGATAAGGCTCTCAAACAGGCTGAATTTCCATGAGTGATTTCATCGATAAGGTAATTTTGTGCTTGATTACAATCACATGAAGAATAAGCATGACCAGCATGACAATAGAAACCATAAAGAGAGATGTAATCTGAATTGGCATTGATAGCATCCAAGATTCTATCTAACTCATCATCGGTATTCAGTAAACCTGCTCTATTAGTACCCATATTGATTTTGATGAAAACAGACCATTTCTTGTTATAGTTGTTAGCCTTTGAGAATTCTACCAAAGTTTCAATATGTTTAAAATTGTCAAGCATGAGTCTTAGATTTTCGACATTAGTGGAGAGATCCGCCAATTCAGTGAGTCTTGATTTAAGGACAGGTAAACTGAAGAGGATGTCGTTGACAATGCCCTGCTGCATTAGAGGTAGCAGACCCCAAGCTTCACTGAGAGTAGAGACAACAACTCTGTCAGTTTTAACATCGTTTGAACCCAGTTGCAGCTTGGCACCTTCTAAAGTTTTATGTGTTTTCACGTGCGCACGGAAATCGATACCGAGCTTGCTTGTAGCAAGTAGCATTTTCTCAGCATTTCTCTTGAATATGGATCTGTCGACGATAAGCGCTGGAGTAGCCAGATCGGTTTTCTTTTTGCCGACAAAAGCTTGCATAAGCTTCTCTTTGTCTGCAAGCGGGGTAAAAGTTGCAGGGTAGGACATTAGTTGCAGAAGAGGAAGCCGCAGAGCTGGCGTTACGTTTGCGGAGGTGGGGACTGCAGCGTATAAGTACCGTGTAAGGTATACCATACCTCGGGCAGGCAGGCATGTAGGTAAGCGGTTTGTCGATGTTTCCCCTTGGAATAGCCGTTGACGGGCCGCGCGCGGCGCGCTTAGCGGGGCGTCTTGGGGCGTCTCGCCCGCTGCGGGCGAGAAAAAGGAAAAAGTTTCGTCGCCTATTTCCCGATGGTCACGTGAGCCAAACGAGGGTGCACACGTGATCTTGGAGTCGGATCACGTGCGCGAACCAGCCACGGGCTGTGTATTCGCCCCAGCCGCACCAGCCGCCCTGGACCGCGCTACCGCATTCGGCAGGCGGGTCCCGCGCTGCGGTGAGCCGCTGACGCCCGCAGAGCAGGCCCTGCAGCGTGCAGCAGCGCGATAAGCAGCACCCGCGCGATAAGGCACAGCCAATGGACGCTGATACAGGCAACCCCGGAAACCAGAAACGGGAAACCAGACACCGGAAGTCAGGTTTAGAGATAGACAGACAGGCAGGCAGACACACAGACGGACAGACAGACAACCAGATAGATAGATAGGATTTGTGCTGCGTTTGATCCGTCAACTGCTTTCGTAGAAGATAGCCTGCCCTGGCTGTCACGCTGTCACCCATCATACACACCGGGCTCCTGTTCCGCTGACACAGTTCCTGTTCAGATCTCTATGCCCACTTGTCTTCTCGTAATTGTAGTCCTTCTCTGGTCATCAATCCCACCCTTACAGGTACGCTTCAATAATAGTAAATCATGTCAGCGGGAAAGCAGTCCACCGTTTTCAAACCAAACGTTCCTGGGAAACTCAAAAAGACAAAATCCAGGAATGGCTGTGTTACTTGCAAGAAAAGGAGACTCAAATGCGATGAAACAAAACCACTCTGTCAAAACTGTATCAAAAGAGGGATAGTGTGTGGTGGTTATGTTGTAAACTTCAAATGGAGAGATTTTAGCACGTCAACCGATACTGTTTCCAATACTTCAAATTTTGTACCCCTCATTAACAACAAATCACTTAAGAATAACGACTCCATACATGATATACAAAAGGATACACAACTGCAACAGGCAATTGAAGATGCAACTAAATCGGTAACTGGTAGATCTGCTGAAGAGATCGCTTTAGCCAATGTCTTGATAGCTAATGGTAAAAATCCAGATATCGCTAAAATGATTGCCTCAACAATCGCAAACTTATCAGATACTGAGTCAACTAAAAAGTTTATCATAAATAATAATACAACATCATCCAATCCTACTAATATAAAATCATCTGATGCTTCACCACAACTGAAAACTGATACGATTTCAAAATCTCCTGCTATTCCATCATTATCATCTCCACTAAATGAAAATTTTACAACAAAGTCACATAAGGTTCAACAAAATTTACCGAATTTTCAACCAGAAAACCATTTCACTAAATCTCCAAACATCTCTGCCTTCTTAAAAGCTTGTCAAAATGATTTCCCGGACACAAGATCACTTTCTGGTCATCAATTACCCAAATTCGAAGAAATTGATACAATCCAGCTAAACGATACAAGTAATAATAGTATCAATCATACCAAATCGTCTCCTGAAACTCTTTCTCATTCTTATATCAATTCAATAGCTTCACCAAAACTAATTCCTCTGTTAAATACATCTGAACCACATTTCCTCTCAAATACTTCTCTTTCCTCGAATAACAATACTAATAATAATACCCAGCAAATTACTACAACTTCAACATCATCTAATATGTTAAGCCCCATAATAGATATGAATACCCCAAGAGTATCAAACTCTCCTTATTCAACATTATTAAGTTATATCAATTCAACTGTAACTTCAACATCAAATCATATAGATTCTAGTAGTTCCAAAAGAAAAAATTCTTTTGCAATAGAATCAGATATTGGATCACCTCAATCATTAAATTCAGATTTAAGTTCTAAACTTGATTTTAATGAAAATCACCATAATCCGCATAATAATTATCAGTTATTATCATCTCAAATTCCACCAATTAACTTATATTCACTTCATTTACCTGATGATCAGCTTTCAACTTTACAAGCTTTCGATCAACATACTGCTGCAATCATGTCAATTAAAAATGGTCCATCTGAAAATCCTTGGAGAACTTTCTTATTACCAATGTCTGCAAATCATGAAGTTGTTCGTTCAGCTTTACTTGCAATGACTTGTTTCCATATTGCAAGAGGTGATTTAAATATTAGAGCAAAAGGTGTTAAATATATGAAAGATGCAATAATGTCTTTAGTTAATGGTTTAAGTTCAAATAAATCTCATAAATTAACCGATTTTCATATCAATTCAAATGCTATTGTAAAGAAAACTCCTCCAGATGTTGCATTGGCTACTTGTATAGCATTAGCTATGGGTGAAGCTTGGGATAGACATATTAGTACTGGTATAGCTCATTTAAGAGGTGCTAAAAGTATGGTTGTTAAAGTTTTAAATAAATTTCAAGGTAGTAAGAAAAGAAGGAAAAATATCAATAAATTTAATAAAATGAAAAGATCTTCAAGTTTAAATATGAATGAAAATGATATTAATAATAAGCTAAACAAGAATAGTAATTTTGATAATAATTATTATAATGATGTTTTCGATATTAATGATGATATAATTGATGAATCTGTTGATTTTGAAGATTTGGAAGATTTGAAAGATAAAACTTTACCAAAAGAATTACAATTTTTAGTTAATGCTTGGATGTATTTCGATGTTTTAGCTAGAATGACAACAGAATCTGAATCTTCAATCGATATACCTGAATTAGATTATGAATTGGATTCAAATGATTCAAATTCTTCAAAGGATAAATCACCTGAAAATTTTGAAAATAATTTAAATATAAATATGAATATGAAAAGATCAAATTCTTACTCAAACTCTTCTATAACATCAAATTCAATTCAAAATTTAAGGAAAAACAATTTAAAGGAACCTGATAGTGCTTCAGTTATAGCTAAATTTAGAAGTTTTAATTTAGATGAAGGTGATACAATTGATCCATTACTTGGAATTGCTCAATCTTTATTCCCATTAATGGGTGAAGTTGCTGATTTAATTGGTAAAGTTAGGAAATATAAATGTATGATTCATAAAAATAATCCAAATATCAAATCAATTAAAACTCCCTTAAGATTAATTTCTAAATGTGTTGAATTAAAGAATAAAATTGAAAAATGGCAAATACCAAATTTACCAAATTTATCGAATTCAATTTATAATAATAATAATATTAAACTTTCAACTGATCCAACTTTTGATATTAATGCAACTGTTGCAACAGCTGAAGCTTATAGATATTCAACTTTACTTTATTTACATCAAGTTATACCTGAAGTTCCAAGTCCTTCATCTCATAGTCTTGCAGAAAATGTTATGATGCTCTTAGCTAGTATACCAAGTAATTCAAGGACCTTAGTAACTCATATTTTCCCATTATTTGTTGCATCTTGTGAAGCTCAACATGGTGAAGAAAGAGAATGGGTTAAGGAAAGATGGAGTAAATTAGTTGATAAAATTTGGATTGGTACAATTGATAGAGCTTGGGAAGTTGTTAAAGAAGTTTGGAGGAGGAAAGATATTATTTCAAATAATAAAAGGAAAAATTTCGATAATAATTTATCTAATAATAGTAATACAAATTTAAATGATTATTCAAATGTTAAAAGGAGAATTAGTGTTGCTATTCATGGTAATGATGATTTATTGAATGATGATGAAGATAATAATTTCTTGAGTTGGTCTCATTGGACAACTGTTATGAAAGAATGGGGTTGGGAAATTTTATTAGCATAAACTGTTTTATATAATTTTTATATTTTTATTCAAAAATTACATTTATCATAAAATGTTTCCCATAATTCAATTAATAATTTTTGATTCTCAATTAAACTTTCCCAATATATTTCAATCATATTTTTAAAATCTTTAATTTTATCAAATTCAAATTTTTTCAATTCAGATTTAAAAATTTTATCAAATTTATCTTTGAATTCAATTTGTACATTATAAAATTTATTAAATTTTTCAACTTCATTTTCATAAATTTTAATTTTATCGATTTGATTATTATTCTTAGATTTAAATTTAATCAAACTATTTTCCTTTTTATCCTTATGTTGCTTTAAAATTGTAATACTATTACAAATTTTTAATCTATTCTCAAAACAATTCCTTATTGATCCAATATTCCTAATATATTCATCAATAGTTGAACCAAATGTTAAAACTTGTGATAAATTACTATTATCTAATAATTCTTTAATTTTAACTTGTAATTCTTCAAAATTAACTAAAATTTCAGAAACTTCTGCATTAATCTCTAAATCTATAAGTTGTTGTAAAGCTAAATTAACATCACTTAATGATGTAGATAATTCTTCTCTTTTCTCTAAAATCATATCAAGACTTTGTGAAAGTTGTCTTAATTGAATATCTAAATTTTTAATATATTCTTGTTTATTTAAAATAAATGGATCTTCTTCAATATATTTAGTTGTATTTAAACCAATTAATGATCCAAAAAATCCTCCACCATTTACATTCTCAGTTATACCTAAATTAATATTTATACTCATTATTTCAGACATTGTTTTAATATTTTCTAAATTATTTGAATCTTCAATTTCATTATTTTTAAGATTAATATTGAAATTTTCACTTGTTAAAAATTTTTGAAGATCTTTATCATTTTGAAATATTGAACGACTTGTTAATTTTTGAAGCATTTTCTCTAAAGCTAATCTACGATTTTCAATAAATTTATCATCAAAACGTCCATAAGCTTGCTTTTCTGGTGGTGGTGGAATAATATAACCAGGATGATTATTTAATAATCGATTATAAAGCCATAAAAAATCACTGTATCTTCTAGTAACTGTTGTTTCAGGGTATGGGAAAGATTCATAAGATGTCTTTGTTGTTATAGTGTAAACAATATGAGCATTAGTTAATTCACCGACTTTAATTGGATCACCAACGGTAATTTCAAAAGATTCAGGTTTATCTTCTTCTATGATTTGAATATTATCTTCATCAGGTGGTGGTGTATTTTGAATTTCAATATTTTTAGTTTTATCTAAAATTTCTTCTCTTTTAATATTAAATAAAGGTGCATCAGTTTCAGAGATCAGTTTCTGTTTCATCGAGTGAGGTGATAAGATAGTTTGAGGTTGATTATTGTTATTATTGATATCATTAGTGACATTTAAGGGAGCTGATAAAGGATCAAGAATTGATTCTGATTGTGGTTTTACCCTTCTTGGTCTAAGAAGTTTTACTTTCCTACTTGGTGAGATAATTCTTGATTGTAATCTTTCAACGGTAGGTGTATGTTCTTCTTTATCATTATCATTGTCATTATTATCATTGTCCTTGTCTTCATCGTTATTATTTTCAGATGATGTTGTTGCTAATGACATCAATTTAGAAATTTTTGAATCTTTAATATCTGTAAATAAATCATCAACATTTTCAACATTCCCAGGTTTCAAGAAATCTTCACTTTTATTATCAGATGTCAAAGATTCAAGCAATTGATTCTTTTTCTCCTTTAATACACTAATATCAACACGTTTATTAACTCCTTTATTCTCATTAACTAAGAAAGGATTACCGACATCATCATTTGATTCATCTTCATAATGTACACGATCTTGAGAATTCATAAGCTTACTTTCGTTCGATATCGGATCTTCTTGTTTATCAATGTCATCATCCAATTCATCGTCATCTTCATTTTCAAAATTAGTATTTGTACCTAAATGAATTGATTGCATTGTTTGAGCTAGTTCATTTTGCAGTTTGAATGGGTCTGTATCACCCCAAGCATTTTCTTCATCCCATATATTACTCATTTTTAGATTAATGTTGAGAGAAATATTATGTTTGAATGAAAAGGTAATGAGGATAATTGATACCGTAAATTTAGTCTCGTCAAGCCTTTTTTTTCCTTGCTCAACTACTTACTTAGCATTCACTTTTTTTGTTTGTCGCAAAGCTAAACAATTTCAACCAATATTTGACTACTACCGCCAAACTTGAAAGAATGGATAGAACTAATTTTTTCAAACAATGTGTTAGTATATATAATGAAGAATTGAATTTAGGTAAAGAGAAAGTTAATAAAGATGAGCGATTACCATTCTTAGAAACTGCAAGTTCAATTTATAAATCAATTTTGAAAATTTCAGAATTAATAGATGATATTAAAGATGAATATTTAATTACAAATTCAAATGTAATGTCAGATTCAATGAAGATGAAGATTAATATTGAAATTAAGCAACAATTTCAGAAATTAACTAATCAAATTAAAAAATTTCAAATTGAATCAGATAAATTGAATAATTTTGATATTGAATCGATCGAATTAAATGATAGGTTGAATTTATTAGGTTTGAGTAGGAAGAAATTTTCAAAAATTGATAATTTAACTAAGAATTTGTTATCGTTTGGTGATTATTCTGAATTTGTTAGAGTTAGGAATGAAACATTGAAATTAATTTTCAATCAAATAGTTAAATTTTTATCATTTAATTTACAGAAAGTTATTGAAGAATGGAATTTAATTTATGAGAAACGTAATGAACAATTATTACAATTGAAAAAATCAAAAATTCAGATAACTAAATGGGATGATAGAGCAACTAATGAGTATGATGAGGAGGATTATAATGATGGTAATGGTTTTACTGGCGGTGATGGTGGTGATGATGATGATTTTATAGGGTTAGGTAAAGAATTAAAGCAGGAAGAATTGCAGGAATTACAGCAAGAACAGAATGATTTAATTTTGAGATTGAAGAAAGGTACGATTGAACAAGTTGAACAGATTGAGAATCAAATCGGCGATGTTGCGAATATCGTGAATGAAATTGGAGTTCAATTATCATTACAGAATAACAATATTTCAATTTTACATGATTTGAAAGATGATATATTTGTTAATGTTAAAAGTGGTAATAAAGAATTGTTATATAATAAGAATAACAATAAGAATACATTAGCTATATTGATTTTCTTATTAAGTATATTATTACTTTTAATTGATTATATAATGTGAGAGAGAAAGGGGGAAAAGATGTTAAGATTTGATCACACCAGCTCCAACAATCTCACCTTCCTTCCTAAGAACTATTCTATTCATTTTCGGTAAGAAATCAATCAAAGGTAAAGATTTATCAGTTTCAATTAAAATTTTACAACGTTGATTTGAACCGATATGTTTTCTTTTCTTTTTCTTTGGAATATTATCAACGATTGATTCGACCCAAATAATTGATTTAATTTTGGAAGAATATGATATAACACCACGGAACATTATAAAAGGTGAACCAACCATTAAAGGTCTATCTAATTCAAAAGATTGAATTTCACAGATAAATTCATTTGAAATTTTAACTGAATTATAATCAATTTTAGTTATTAAATCACCGATATTAATTTGATTATCTGATAGATTAGATTTTTTCAGTTTAATTTCAATGAAATCACCTGGTATACCGATTTTCTCTATAATTTTATTGATATTTGAGGAATTGATTCTAGAAGATGTTGTTGTAATTGAATCGATTTGAGATATTTCTAAAGAAGGCCATAATTTAATTGATTCACCAGGTTGGATTATACCCGATTGAATTCTACCATGGATGGTTAGAGAGTCATTGATCGAAGATATGTCGTTGATTAGTAGAATGAAAGGATCGCCAGCTATATTATTATGATCGTTACTAAGGTTCAAACTTTTGTTTAGAGTTTCCAACATTTCCAATAGTGAAGGACCATTATACCAATCATTTTGAAATTTACTAACGATATTTTCACCTTTGAAACCAGAGATTGGGATTGAATTTAAATTGTTAGGTTTGTAATTCAAATCATTGATTAAATGATCGATGATTGTTTGATTGATTAAATTAAAACGATCGAAATCCCAATTAATCAAATCCATTTTATTGATCACGATTAGTAGATTTGAGATACCTAAATTTTGAGCAATTTTCAATTGTTCGAAAGTTGAACCACTCAAGTTCAAGATTAAATCTGAAGTTGAATCAACTAGAATAATAGCTAAATCAGCTTGAGTTAAACCGTTAATTAATTGAGGTAGGTAATCTTTATGACCAGGAGAATCAATTAAATTGAATTTGAAATTGTCGGTTTCAAATTGAGTTTGAACTATATCTATTGTAACACCTCTTTTACGTTCTTCAATTGTTTGATCCATTATCCAAGCAAGTGAGAAAGAAGATTTACCTGATTGTTCAGCTTCTTTCGTTAATTTATGTAAAGTTCTTGAATCGACGATTTTCAGATCGTATAATAATCTACCTATAGTAGTTGATTTACCTGAATCGACATGACCTATTACGATGACTGAAAGTAAAGGTTTTAAAAGCTTCTTATTGATTTCATCTTGAATGTTGATTTTGAATTTTGGTTTAGTTATATTGATTTTAGAGATTTTCTTAGTTACATTTTTAATATCTTTTGGAAGGGTTTCAGTTTCAGTTTGAGGTTTAGGATTAGGATTGCTGAAATTTTGTTTACTTTTAATTGCTAAATTAATTGGGATGTTAATATCAAAGTTTGAAATTTGTAGATTTGAATCCAATTTACGCCTTTTCACATTGGAGAAGAGTATTGAAGGTAGTATATGAGTTGGTACTTCTGAGATATGGATAGATGCAACTGTATTTGAATTGTTGGGTATGGAAGGTAATAGGATTGGTAGTTTATTCAGGTCTGATTTGAGTGGTAATTCATCTTTGCCTTGATGTTGAGAGTGGGGTATAGTGTGCGTAGTAGGGGATGATGGTGATGGTGGTGGTGTTGATTGTGGTGGTGGTGGTGGTGCCGAAGACTGAATTTTCTTCCTCTTTAGTAAATTATCGAAAGAAGAAGTTGAGTTTGCCGGTGAAGCGGTGGATTGTTGCAGTAGATTTGATAAACCTTCCTCTCTCCTCTTCTTAGCTAACAATTGTAGTTTAGACATTTGTAAAGCGGTAAATGGGAGTACTGTACAGTGACAGTGATAGTGTGGTACATACGTTTATAATTTTGAGTGAGAAAATGGAATGCGTCAGACAAACTGAAATTTGAATCCCAGATGTATTCTTTGAGGACCGAGTCCTGGACACTGTAATTATTTGCTGCAGCTTTATCACGCAGCTGGGGCAATAGTTCGTAGAGCAGATGGTACTCTTCGTCGTTTAGATCGTCCTCATTGAATTGATCATCTGAGTAGTCGTCGTATTCCTCGTCTGAGTATCCCATTTCTTTAGTCGATGCCGGTAGAGGAAGTGTGGAAAGTTTGGATGTAGTACGTAAGTAGGGCAGACGAAAAAGTAGGGGTGGATCAGAGGGTCAGAGGATCCAAAGCGGCTCACGTGACCACGCAAATTGTTAGAAACTTACACACACACTATATAATATTACGCTACTGCGGTTTCTCTCTGAGGAAGTGGGTGGGGCACTCGTACCCGGCCGGGTTCTTGGTGAGATACCTCTGGTGGTACTCCTCCGCGGGGTAGAACGCTGCAAGGGGCTCGATGCTGGTTGCAACCTGCTTGCCGGTCTGGGCGGTGTAGTGGCTGTTGTAGAGCTCCCTGACTGCGCGGGCGTCGTGCTCCTGCTGCTGCGAGGCGGTGAAGACGGCCGACCGGTACTGCGTCCCCGTGTCCGGGCCCTGCGCGTTCACCGTTGTCGGGTCGTGGATGCGGAAGAAGAAGTCCACCAGGTCCGTGTACTCGACGAGGGCAGGGTCGTACTCGATCGAGACGGCTTCCGCCAGCGGGGTCGACCCGGAGCACACGGTCTTGTAGTTGGCGGTGTCTGCGGAGACGGGGACAGAGGACGCGTATCCGACGGCGATGCTCGTCAGCTGCGGCCAGTGTTTGCGGAACATGTGTTCCACGCCCCAGAAGCACCCTGCTGCAAAGACTGCCTTCATTTGTGCGAGTGACAGACAGAGTGGCGATGAGAGTGGAGAATGGAGAATAGGATGGCCACATGAGTGTGTCAAATCTCACGAATCTTGATGTCTCGCCTCCTCCGCGCATCGCCCCCAGCTGGCCCGCATCTCATCTACAATTACACCGCTCGCTACCCACCGACACCCGCACCCACCCGTCTCTTCTTGCGGCAATGACCTCCACCCCCACCGCTACGTCCACGCCAGAAGAGGCACTCGCCGTCGCCCTCCACACACTCCTCGCCTACTACGGCCTCCGCCCCCGCCGGGGCGTGCCGCCGCCG